>CAVMGG010000740.1:0-82811 GCA_963680895.1 Fragum sueziense
GTAGTCATTCAAAGATGGCGACAACAATACAGCATGAGAGGTAGGTGTCTTAGTTTTTCATTGATAAATTTCTTAAACGGTCGTATCTTGCCTTGATACTGATATCATTATACAGGGGAAATGTATACCTATCAGCGGTTCTATATATCAAAGTACCAGTGTTGTCTTATCGTACTCAGTCGTTGTGCAAAGACAGCCCAACACGGAAAACTTTTTTCGAAGCGAGAAAGTTGCCCTTTTAAGGATGATTACATAGTAATCAGCAAACTAGGGAACAAACTATTGCTCTAACTTGGATGTTTTTAACATGCTCTTTTCTATGGTTACTGTTATTTTACACAAAAATGTCTAGAATGACCACAAACACCGTGTTTATTAAATGGCCAGACAACGGTGTAGTCACAGTGAAAATATGCAGACACAACGGTGCAGTTTCTGTGTTTTATGTACGGTGTGGTTATATTTTCATAACAAATTGTGAACGGTGTAGACATAATGCAATTGTGAACGGTGTAGACTTGAAGTAATACAGAACTTATCATTTCTGGAATGATAATATTGTTATGTTTAATGATAACGTTTTCACGGCTGGGAATCATGTTTTACAATTACTGCCGAAATTCTTCAACAATTATGTTAATGTGTGACTGACTTGTAAATGCTTTGCAGCAAAGAAGGTGACAATATGTCTACAAAATATACTTTAATCAAAATATATCAGAATCTAGTTTCCTTGCTATTTGTCAAAGCAATTCCGTAAGGGTCAAATAGTAGAAATTACCAAGAATCTGCTGGTGTATGTTTTATTTTTTTCTTTATTTTCAGTTCCATGCTGTTCACCTATTACTACTGTCATTTCAAAGGGAGTTTCGAAAAGGTTGTGAAGCATTCGGAACAGGACCATTCCAGTCAGATATTAAAAGTGCGCAGGGGGGGGGGGGGGGGGGGGGGGGGGGGGGGGGATCAATGATCAGACAGGTCAAAAAGATTTGAAAACTCTGAACTTTAGTATTATTCCTGATATTATCAAGAAGTCAGACTAGGACATCATCCCCATTTGCGAGCATAGAATACACAAGATAGACCTCATCAACGTAGAAAAAAGGATTTTGGAGTTAACAAGATTCTTTCTATCGATGAAATCCCCGATTTGGAATGCATGAGTCCTGAACATAAAAAATGACGAAGTTCAACACCCCATAAAGTCGTTCAAAAAGCCCCGACCTTAATTCCTGATATTTCCATTGGACGTGCTAAAACAGATGAAACGGATAGGGTCTCTTCTCTTTCCCCATGAGAACATGAAAACAATGGCTGAAATGAACAGTTTGTTCCCAGATGTGATTAAGTCATTGAGAAGCGTTGATCAACTTGGTATTTGTTTATCTTGGTCAATGAAGGTCGGCTCTCGATGGAAAACATTGCATTTCATTTATTTATGGATGTGTGTAAGTTACACTGTCTTGGGAGTACTTCAATGCGTTTTACTCAAATAGTCAAACGATTTTGGCGAATAGAATATTGTCTTTTTCATTGCAAATGGTTATATTTTATGAGTGGGCCCAAAAAATCTTTGTCAGAAAATTGTCAGTCCTGAAGAAGTTCACTACGTATGAAAATTCCAAAATGAATTTTGCAGTTCAAGAATTCTATTTTCAAGACTTATTTACTTAAGTCGAACAAGACGAAAAAAGGCCCAAATGTTTATGAAACAAATTTATAATTTATGTTTTGTTATTTATAATTTATGTTTTGTTGATTGAATCCTTTATTTTGGGTAAAATCAGACTTTTCAATGAGGGGTCAATTTGAAAACAAGATACATTTCGATCAATAATTATCATACTCCATGAGTTGAAATCATTTCATTAATCACAATAATTGATTGTGATAACCAATTAAAACAGTTACAAAGAAAAATTCAAAGCCAGAGCCGAAATTTCGAATCTACAAATCAAATGAACGGATGAACAAGAATTTTGCCGTTGCACTTAACATGGCTTCAAAATGACGGTTATCGTATGTCTTGTTTGATATTTTGTGATGGTATTCCTTTTGATTATCATTTCCGTCAGATGTTTATTCAATCACAAATAACAAAAATGTCTTCCGAAAATTAAATCAAACATACATTGAACTGTTTAAGGCTTAGGTGAATGAAGAAAAGAGAAAACATTCATGTATTTCCTTAACTTTTGTTTTCATTTACTTTGAGGATGGCGGCATTTTCATCTGAGTTTTCTAAGACCAAAGTATTTGAGGGAGATAAAACAGATGTGCAGATGATCTGCTATCTGTTAGAGCTAGTTCGCCCTATACAACATACCAAGTCTACACCGTTCACAATTTGTTGTGAAAATAATAACAACACCGTACAGATAACACAGAAACTGCACCGTTGTGTCTGCATATTTTCACTGTGACTACACCGTTGTTTGGCCATTTAGTAAACACAGCGTTTGTGGTCATTCTAGACATTTGTGTGTAAAATAACGGTAACCATAGAAAAGAGCATGTTAAAAACATCCAAGTTAGAGCAATAGTTTGTTCCCTAGTTCGCTGTTTACTATGTAATCATCCTGAAAAGACTAACTTTCTCGCTTCGAAAAAAGTTTTCCGTGTTGGGCTGTCTTTGCACAACGACTGAGTACGATAGGACAACACTGGTACTTGGCTATATAGCACCGTGAATAGGTATACATTTCTCCTGTACAATGATATCAGTATCAAGACAAGATACGGCCATTTAAGGAAATTATCGACGAAAAACTAAGACACCTACCTCTAACGATTTTCCACCTACGCCATCTTTGATTGACCACTCAAAACTTCCGTACAAACTACACAAATCTAACGTACAACTTACAACACAGTGACTAAGACTGACTGAAAGAGAAGATTTTGGCTAGATGGTAGATCTAAAGAGTTTATATTTCCAACTAGAATCTACAATACTTTGAATAAGTAGATCTAGATCTACTTAGTACAAATTTCCTTCTTCATAATTTGACAATCAAGAATGTCCTTTTGTCACTTTGATCATTGTCATCGAATACACCAGCTGACAGTTTTGAAGTGCGCATGCGCAAGCCGTAAAATAAAAATACGAGTAAAATTTCTACAATCACTATAATCTCATATACGCGTAGCGCAAAATAATGCTTCATGCGGCGTATACTGGCTGAATTAAAGAAAAATACAACTGTGATTCATCAAAACAAATACTAATTTGGAAATATCCACCGCGGTTTTAGCTTTTAATCCGTAGTTATCGAAAATATCCCAATATTTATTTCAATACTAACGCAGTCCATTCCACGCTTGAAGTAAGAACGTTAGAATACATGAAAGTTAGAAACCCGTATTTGAAATCGGTAATTGTCTTTTTGTGTTCATGTTATACATGGATCTTTAAATTCTTTTCCCAAAAACGTCTAGTTTTGATATCATAAGCAGAAATTGCTTTGGGAAACTGAGGGAAATTAAGGGACAAGCTACCTAACTTGAATGAATCAGCTAGGCTATTCAAGAGTTCCAATGGTGTAAGGGAAATATTCGTCTGACAATGCAATGATTGATATTTGTTACATTGATTCAACAATGTCGTTCTCAGAATGTGAATAAAAAAAATACATATATTTGTCTTTTCTAAATTTAAAATTCCTGCTTTCGGATAAAGTCTCTAGATAAACATTGACATCCCATATCGGTCTATTGGGATGTTGGAAAATGAATAAATAACTTGTCAAGAGCATTTCTTTCATTTCCACATTATTTTCAAACGTTTAAAGCATCTTGTGGATCGTGAAAAAGCGTGATTATATGATCATATTGGAATTGGTACAAGAGAAATAAAAATTTCTGTCCTACCTTTCCGCTTATAGTATAAAATTTCCCAATTATTATTCAATCAAACACAAAGTCACATCATCAAATACGAAAACATTTCAAATACAAATCTAATTCATTTTAAAATAAATGTGTAGTTAGCCGCAAATTATTAAAGATATGGTGTCGGTTTGTAATTTGTTGTGTTAATTAGATCCATCCTTTAGAATCCGTCCTTTAGATCTGTGCGGTACCCACTCCTGGTGATCTATTGTCGTGTGTGCTATATGACCGTCGGGGCAATTAAAAGATTGTGGCAACTTGATTGGGATAACGTGTCAATCGTCAAACAATTAATCCTTTTTCAAACAACATACTTGAAGTACACTAACTATGATCTGGTAAGTGGAAGAATGTAACGAATCAAGAAAGAAACATATTTTCCTTTTCTTCAGATTATTTTAAGAGTTTTTTTTATAAAAGAAATGATAGAATTGTTTTAAAATGTACATAATTTTGTTTTCTTTTTTTTTTTTGGGGGGGGGGGGGGGGGTCAAGGTTGTAAAATCATAGATCTAAATATAAACGCATGTCTGCAAAACATTTTAATAATCGGTAAAGAAATGTTAAGGATAAAAAACGAATGTTTTGATGATGAATATGATCAACAAAACGGCTGTTCTCAACCACATTTGTTCTTAATTCGCCATGTAAAACATTTCATTATGCAAAAAAGTCTGAATCTGCATCTAATCATTGACTGGTTTACCAATAATGCGCAAGAGATCTTTTTTCTTTTATTGTCTTAAATTTATTAAAAAGAATTGTTAATTTTTGTTAGGTTTCAGAAAAGAATACAATCATATTGTCACTGGATAGGCCTATTCCAGATTTTTTCTACGGCATTTTTATGATTTGTCTAAAATCATTGTAGCCACTCCTCGTCACAGGAGATCAAAGACTTAGAGGGGATATATCCTTCGGGTAAAGTTGAAAAGGGTTAAATGATTGACCGTGCTCATTAAGTGCACGGGGCTTTCAAGAGGCCACACGTGTCAAAATTATCTGTGTTAAAATTGGATTAACGAAAGGTGTCTCTTTCATCACGTAACAATGTATATACAAAAAGTGAAATTAAACTCGTTTGGATTTTATTTTCGTATTCAATGGCTTGAAAAAAGGTAAGTTTATGTTTGTATCGAGATAGGAGATCATGGCTTAAAAATGGAAGATAGTTCTAAAGGCCCTTGAGCTGGAAACGATTTCTCCTTTTCTCGTAAATATTTTGCATGTCATAATATTCTAAGCACGAAGTCAGCAGTTTCGATCACCATACAACACCAAAAAAATGTTCTCGTGAAATTATTATGCCAGATAAAGAAAATGCATAATTTATCATGGTTGGTTCACTCGCACTTCTAAGGGCCCGTTATAGCTGCAAACAATTTCTCTTTTTCACGTATTTTTTTGCGTGTCATAATATTTCGTGCACTAAATCAGCATTTCCGATCATCATACAATAACGAAAAATTGTTTGTGTAAAATTATTATGATATTTAAGCAGAGAAAAGGTTAAATTTGTCAGTGTTGGTTCTCTCGCTATTGTAATTATATAGGCAAGTAGATTTCTTACTCGTACTTTTTCTGCGCATGCGCCACTTCCGGTTTCCGATTTAAAACTGTTAATCGGTGTATTTGGTGAATTGTCGTCTGCATCTCCTTTGAATTTGAACAGATTTAAAACTGTGTCGTCTACGAATGGTAAACATTTCAAACAACAATTACAACATAATAGAAGATCTAGATCTAAATGAATCCAATGCTAACCTGTTGAATTTGTGTAGTATTTAGCTGTTGATTTGTGCACACCCGTAACGAAACTCCTCTTATCACACTGAAACCTTTCGTCTGCTGAATCGCACACCGGATTAACACACCGCCCGACATTTTGTCTTTTATCAAATGTCAACACACCGAAATATCGTGTAAACTTTTTAATAACACCTTGTTATCAGCCCTTGAAGTAAAATACTTTAGCAGAGACGTTGAGGCAATTTAAAACAAGATCAATGTAATCTGTATTGAGTATTGCGAATACTGACGTCACTTTTGACCCAATACGCATGCGCAGACAATAGTTTACTCACGGATTTCCCAGCTATAAATAGATTGACATTGGGATGTCCTATTACCTAACACGTTCGCAGTAGAAAACCCTTTCCCAAACACATTAACCCTTTCCAAAACGACAAAATTTTAGGGTTGTCCAATATTTTAAAGCTGTTTCAGACGACAAAAAATAAGAAAAAAGATGTTGATTAAGGTAAGACTTGCCAATGATAAAGCTCAGAAAACATAGAAACAAAAGGAGAAAATGCTGGTTAATTATCAACATTTTCTTCTTTTACCTCAATGTTTTCTCAAGCCTATTCCGATAGGGTCGTCAAAATTATGTCTTGTTTGGGAAAGGGTTAAAAGGTTACGGTCAAGAAATTAAAATGTAAAGATAGATCTAGATCTAGGCCTAACAAACGCACTTAATTTTAGGTTCACTAATTATCATGATTTTAGAGACCATAACATGTTTTCCCAAATAAGCACTGGTTTTGGCAAGACATAGAGTTTGACAGATCTCCTGGGCGGATCTAGAGGGGGTCGGGGTCCGGACCCGCCCCCTGGTATTGGGCGAAAATTAGATTTTGACTATCTAGTGTCATGTTACATATTTATTGCATTTTAAGCCAGAATTTGAGCTTGCCCCCCCCCCCCCCCCCCACCACCCCCTCTGGAAAAAAATTCTTGGGCTTTGACGCCCCTGGAAAAAATCCTGGATCCGCCATTGGATCTAATATATAGCGGACGAGAATTGACCTGGCAGAGCATTCCATTCGATTGGCATGGGCTGGTCTGCCAGGTCATTTATCGTGAGGTAGCCTATAATAAACGGTAACAGAGGCGCGGCCAGGAATTTGAAGTCCAGTGCGTTTTGTCCAGTTCCATGACGACGCATTTTGAAGCCCCAAAAAAGGAACACCTTGAAAAGCTTTGTGGAATATGAAGAAATTGATTGTGACCATCAATTTCTTAATTTCCGACAGAGTTTTCTATCAAGAGAGTCCCAAAATGTAGGCCTAAAATTTCATTCACTTCAAATTGTCGTCAGCCACATATTTGAATCTGGAAGACGAGTCCAATTTTTCATGATATTGTAATGGGTTGTAGGGGTTCCGGGGCATCTGGATCCGGGTTTTTTACATTTTCTCTTTGAAATGCCACTGGGCAGGGACTTGAAAAAAATATTATAATTGTGGCTTAAGCCATTACCACACACTGACTCTTTTTGACTCCTCACAAGATAATGGCTTAATTTGGAAAACATTGTGGAAAATGAAGAAATTGCTTGTGACAAGAAAAATTTCTTCAATTCGCGCAGTGTTTTCTACCCCAAAAGGCAACAAAAATTCGAATTTTATTCATTTGAAATTGTCGTCTGCAACATCTTTGAATTCGGATCAACCTAAAAGTTTGTTGTTTGGTAATGGGTTAAGCCTATGTTGAAGCCAAGGCTTCCGTCTAGATACGCGCCTGGATAAAATACTTTTAAACAGCACGTCCTCGTTTCCATTCAATATTTTCAGTACCAATTTCAAAGCATGTACACATTAATTATCTAGAGTACTTAGTAGGCATATATACTCGACAAAACAGCTAACGCATCACTCAGATCTTTGTTTATATTTTTTCAACGAATCTACAGAATACGTTCAAAATTTGCACATGCCGACAACCACCATTTGATAAGAAGCTTATGAAATTTCATTGTAAATGCTACAGTCTGTTCTGAAATATAGAACTTTTAATAAGGACACCCTTAATTCTAAAATTCATAAAGTCTAAAATTTAATTAAAATGGGAAATTCACACATAACTTTCAAACCGTGTGTATAGGCTGAAAGAGTTCCTGTATAGAAAAGTTACCCTTCTTTAAACAAACCGACGACTTTAACACTTTTGTGGGCGCGTGATTTATTCCCGCAGAGGTAATGTTACATCACTAGTGCCGTTGGTGTCATTGTTGGGGTCGACGGCGACGTCGGTTACGTAGACAAAAACGTAACGGTCTATATCTTATGAAATGTATGAGATGCAGTCTTGATATTTAACACATAGACACGTCCCACCAAGAACTTTCAACTGAGACTATAAAATTTGACATTGTGACCTTGACCTTGAAAGTTTGACCTTTTCTTTCAAAAAGGTGCGTCTTTGCGAACTACGAACAGCCCTTGTAACATTAGATAATGAATTATTTTTTTCAGACTTCAATCCCTACTTAAATCAGCTTTCAAAATCAATTCAAATCAAAATGATTGAAAACGATCACAAGTTACACGAGCCGAAAAACTGTTTAGCCCCCTTTTCTTATGGCGTGGTCGTATAACCCATTACCAAACGACAAAATTTTAGGGCAGTCCAAATTGAAAGATCCTGCAGACGACAATTTCAAGTGAATGGAATTTTACATTTTTATGTGTTTTTGCCTGAAAAACATTGTGGAAAATGAGGAAATTGCTTGTTACAAGCAATTTCTTCATTTTCCACAATATTTTCCAAAGCCATTTTCTTGTAGGGAGTCAAAGGGCGTCTTTGAGTGGGAATGGGTTAAGAGAGAAAACTTAGAAGTAGTTTTATGGATGAGTGCAGAAACTTGTGGGATAAATATACGCCAAATTATAAATTTAAATCTTTAAAAATAAAGAAGTTGTGCAATTTTATAAAAGTGATGCGTTAGCTCTTTTGCCGAGTATATATCTAGATCTACATTTAGGCTATATGCAATGAAATTGACGTTTTTGAGGCACACAACTCATCTGCATAGAGACGAAGGCCTACATCGAATTATCGCGCGCCACACTTTTGAAAATCACTCCGATATTTTTTATGAAGAGGACGCAAATGTGAACGGACAACAAATTATTTTGTATTAAGGTATCCAGCCCCTCAAAAGCACCAAAGACCCAGATGCGAAATTTGAAAAGTGCCAGTAATTCCAAGACGGTGTTACATTTCCATTCCAAATACAAACATAAGCATTTTGAACGGTTTAGAATTTTGAATTAATGCATACTTATGGAAAATATTTGACAAAACTGTTCAAATTACCTCCCTTGCATATGAATAAAGAATAAACTAATATTTGTAAATTATTTTCTACTTGAAGCATAATCTTGAAATCTGGCACGGTGAATCAACTTGTGTGAAGTGTGTTTACAAGTGTGTGTAAAATAGGCCCAACCCACCACTAATTCTAACAGAAACGAAACCAACATTTTTATAATCTACAACCATCTACTCATTCCAGAAAAAAAAAGTCCTCAAATGTTACTCGAGGGGAAATATGAAAAATATCGATCTAACGAAGAGACCCCTACAAGGCAAGCCAAAAGAATGTTTTTCCGTGTAGGCTTAGAAACCCATCTTTTAAAACCTAATATGTTATTGCGGATGAAACATATTATAGATAACGTAATATTAGGGATTTAAAATGTAAAAAAAACACAGACTTTGATATTTTCTTTATTTCAATTAGACATGGAAAATGAATTTGCAGGTGAAATTATCCCACCCACTCATTTACTAAGGTGAACTTATTAAATACATTTAAACCGACATCTGAACGTAAATATCATACTTCCCATTCTAAAGCTGCTGCAGACGACAAAAACAATTTGCAAAAAGATCGGATTTGTGTACATTATAGCAAAGAAAATACTGATACAAAAGGATAAAAATCTGATTGTCATCACTTTCATCTTTTGTAGTTTATTTTACGACTCGATTCTCTTCACAGACGTCAAATCAATGACTGTTTTTCATTACTAATTGATTTTTGCTATTTAGAAAGCCACCGGCCAAAAATGCATATAGCGAATACTTTTATCCAGTTAACCGTGACGTAATTTCAGACAAACAATAATATCTCGTAGGTGTTGTCATAAAATCACGGATTGAATCAACGATAAACCAAGTCTATTTTTAGCTCAAAATTCTTTTTATCACTTTGTAATGGATTTCGAGTCATAATAATAATAATAATAAATAATAATAAAATCCTTTGTATGTTTTCAAATTATGTGCAATTCAAGGTTATGTAAGACAAAATAGTATATCTATATGCTCATTTGATGTTGTACATACCCCAAAGTAAATCAAAGTGCTGAGAGCACTGTAATTGGACGTCTCTGATTGATTGAGCGAGATTGTACATGAACGAAAGATATTTTATTCATTCTTCTGTGTTTAATTCTATAAGATTGGTTTCGGACATACGAAATCGGCTTTAATACCAAAAGACCCTTCTCAGGCTTCAAATTGATTTGATTGCCGTTTCAAGACAACTGATTTGTCGCTATGAATAATTACTATTAATTTGATTACCAAATTCAATTAAGGCAATGCGATTAGCACTTTTGTCTTCTTGTTTCGGTTTACTATGAGTATTGTCGTCAGTTATACTTTTCATTGATTTTATAAAGTACGCTACAAAGCAATTCAAAATGTAAGCCAACGCGCTACATAAATGAAAGCTGCGCTAACTCACGTAGCAGAGCACTCACCTTGTACTCTTTACACATGTTATATCCGGAAGGCCCTGGGTTCGAATTCTACTCAGACATTGTTCTTTTTAATCATCTTTTTTTATAGGCCGCCGGAGGCGGACGTATATTGGCGTCATCTTCTCCGTCTGTCCGTCCGTCCATCCGTCCGTCCATCCGCCCGTCCGTCCATCCGTCCGTCCGTACGTCCGTCCACTTTTCTTGTCAACGCAACTCCTCCTAAGTTTCTGGCTGGATCTTAATGAAACTTGGTCAATGTTATCACCTCAATTGGTAGATGTGCATGAAGGAAGGATTTATGGTTCGTTGATTTTTGCCAGAGTTATGCCCCTTAAAAACTTAGTCTCTGGGGCTTATTGAAATTGCAGCCTTGTCAACGCAACTCCTCCTAAGTTTCTGGCTGGATCTTAATGAAACTTGGTCAATGTTATCACCTCAATTGGTAGATGTGCATGAAGGAAGGATTTTATGGTTCGTTGATTTTTGCCTGAGTTATGCCCCTTAAAAACTTAATCTCTGGGGCTTATTGAAATTGCAGCCTTGTCAACACAACTCCTCCTAAGTTTCTGGCTAGATCTTAATGAAACTTGGTCAATGTTATCACCTCAATTGGTAGATGTGCATGAAGGAAGAATTTTATGGTTCATTGATTTTTGCCAGAGTTATGCCCCCTTAAAACTTAGTCTATGGGGCTTATTGAAATTGCAGCCTTGTCAACGCAACTCCTCCTACGTTTATGGCTGGATATTAATGACACTTGGTCAATCACCTCAATTGGTAGATTTGTATGAAGGAAGGATTTTATGGTTCATTGATTTTTTCTAGAGTTATGCCCCCTTAAAACTTAGTCTCTGGGGCTGATTGAAATTGCAGCCTTGTCAACACAACTTCTTCTAAGATTCTGACTGGATCCTTATGAAACTTGGTGGATATTATTACCTTAATTGGTAGATGTGCATGAAGTAAGGATTTTATGGTTCATTGATTTTTGCCTGAGTTATGCTCCCTTCAATCTTAGTCTCTAGGGCTTAATGATATTTCAGTCTCGTGAACGCAATTCCTTCCAGGTTTTTGACTGGATATTTATAAAAACCTTTTTGTGAACACAACTTTTTACAGGTTTTTGTGTGAATATTTATAAATCCTTGTCAATGTCACGTTTTTTGTCTCAAGTTTTATAAGTGGCGGCGTATTTTGTGACCATGGCACTCTTGTTCGACTTCTATCTCCACCATCGTTGGCGAAAAAACGACCGCAGTGATTTAGAATCGATCTTAACACAAATTCAACGAAATAAAGTAATGAAACGCCGATCATTTACATACAATTCCGCTCAATCAATGAGAGGCGTCTAAATATAGTGATCCAAGCACTTTGATTTTTATTCCTGTTTAGAGTAAAAAAAGAAAAAAAAACACGGTAGCAGTTTTCCCTGGTTGTGGTTACAAAACAAATTCAATACATACTTTTCCTGAAACAAAATACCAGATGAATTGGAGCACCTAACCATGGATTCCTCATACAAGTACTACCGCAGCATCCTTACATCTACAGATGTGCATAAAAAGAAGAAATTGGGAACGTGCCGTCGGGAAAATGGCAGTGGAGTACAATAAGCAATTTAAATCTTCATATCATTATCAACGAAAATTTGAGAATAGCAATGTCCCTATCTGTAAACATATTCATACGATCATCCAGGTACCATCTGTTGCAGACCCATTGCTTCATCTTCTTAGCTCAATACACGTAAACGGGTCTCTTAAACGAAATAAATACAGATCGCTGTCACTTAGTCTTATACTAGTAATAATCATTGTTGTCATGATCATCGATCAGTATGAAAATAGGTCATGATACTGTCGAATATCAGTGATACAGATGCTGGAGAAAAAAAAACTCGTAAGAGCAACTATTTTTCTGAATAGGTGGATTTCACTAGTGTCTCATCTGAGGCTGTTCAGATGGAACCCCAATTTGTCATCGAGTCGAACCCGAGTTGCGAAATGAACTCACTCCCCGATAATCAATTTCAAAACCCTGGTTCCAAACTACGTCTCGTGGAAACCCCGTTCCTTTAAATATGTCAAAGACTTAAACAACAATGATCATAGAAAAGGAACCTATCATACACAATACGTGCATTAAATTGGGTAATCATTCTAAAATGTGTGTTTTCAGTAAACACATCAAGAAAAACAAACGTTTTACAGAAGAAATAATCCGAACTGGTTTTGAACCAACGGCGTTCCAAATTTCAAACTGAAAAAAGGTTGCGAGGTTAATCCTTTCCCGTTTGAGCTATCGCTGCTGCTGATGATATAGGGTGTCTGTTTACATTATAACCATAGTGTATGCATGTATCGCTTTCTAAAGATCTTACCCTTTACGCAATAAATATTACGAAAGTCAAAAAACTACAAGAAAATGATTAAATCGAAAAAAGATCGTAAAGTTGGTTAAGATGTGGCATGAATTGAATCGGCCAATGAATCTAATAGTATTTGTTAGAGAACACATAGAAAGTAGGAAAAGATACGACAGTTTTCCTGTATGGTCGCAAAATCTATTTTGAATTTTGGTCAACTGGCAATTGGGTCTGAGAAAGGGTTTTTTGGTAATGAAAACCCATTTCGCCTGTCCAAAAGTGGTTATAAGAATTGTACGTCCTTTCGGACGTCCAATTAAAAACTGCTTTATTAGATATATTTGAGTGTTTGTGTGTTGGTGCGGATCGAGATAAGCGACCATTTTAATCTTTCAGACTACCGAATATGTAGATCGAATTGTGCCTCAGTGATGTCTGATCAAGGTCGACAATATAAAAGACAGTATAGGACACGAAAAAGTAACATAGGAACTACGGGCTTTGTGATCAGACAGTGCGTACACACAGCCTGATCTTTATCTACAGTGTGTTTGTATTAAATGTTATAAAGACCTTTTTTCCAGATACATTTTGTACATGTTCATATGGATGGCACTTATAAATTCAATCCATATCGAAATCATCATCAATTAAGAGCACATTAGTGCAGCTTACACCACGACACTCTCCACAACCCGCTGAACAGGAGAGAACATGTTTCCTACATGTGCACATTTTGGAATCACAATTTAGTTTGCAATTACATCTAATCATTTTAAGCAGGCGTTCGGGTGCAGCAGACAAGTGTGTTTTAACTGGATTTAATTTGTTGTTGATTTTGTTCCAGCCCCATTCAGTTGGTTCTATCGTGTTTCCTACCCACGTTTGGACTTGAAGATAGGCTCTAAAACTGTGGTATTTGGCAGCAGCTTCAGTTGGCGGAAGACTTTTAACTTGTACAAATATGTGGAGCTTGTTTGCGACTTGTAAAAAATCTTATGTTATTCAAGTGTTCTGTGGTTTCTCCATTGTAAATATGTACGAATATCCTTTCTCCCACATTTTCTATAACACTATGAGAAACATCTTCGAGAAGGAGAGAAGAGAAAGTTGGCCTTTGATCATTTGGTTATTGGATGCTTTCTTAAGGAAAACCCCTTTACCAACACCATATATATGTAAAGTGGTGTCACAACCAGAAAATGCATGTATGACTGGTAGTAATCTACAAATGTCGAATCCTACAGTTCTTCTGGTTTTGTGAATGTCCCATATTTTCTTTCTCTTTGTTCCACTTTTTTACGTCTGATGTGTAGTAAATGTTATTGTCATTACCATCAGCATGGTAACAAAGAAGAACGAGTACATCCGTATCTTCACCTATTACAACCGTAGGGCCATTCCTTTACCTCGATATTTGACAAGAGCTTCGCAGAGCGGCGCATATACGCCCGAGAGGGCCTTGTCAGTAAAATTGGCCTTTTTTTCAATTCAAGGGCAGATAATTCAAACATGAGAAGTTATCCAAATTATACTTCCACACCCAGACACCATAGAGATTCATTGTGGCTAGTTTGATTTAAATCTGGTCGAAACTGTAGAAATTGCGACACGAGAAAATGTGCATTTTTAAGAAAACGGGCATGTGTCCTTAAATTCAAGGGCAGATAATTCAGAAACGAAAACAGTTATCTAAATTCCGTAAGCGGTATGTACAACTAGACACCATGGAAATTCATTGTGGCTAGTTTGATAAAATTCTGATCAAAACTGTAGGAGGAGTTGCGCACACAATGCGCACACAATAAAATGGGCATTTTTTTTTTATTCAAGGGAAGATAATTCAAGAACGAAAACAGTTATCTGAATTCCGTAAGCGGTGTGCACAACTAGATACCATGGAGATTCATTATGGCAAGTTTGATCAAATTCTGATCAAAACTGTAGGAGAAGTTGCGCACACAAGAAATTTACTAACGGACGGACGGACAGATAGACGGACAGACTGACGACCGAGCCATTACAAAATACGACCCTTCGGGCGTTTAATAACAAAAAGCATGTGTGGACTTCAAACCAAGTGGTTGGGGGCGAGTAAAGGATGATTTACTCGCAAATTGTGTAATTCCGATTCGAATAATCTATATCTGACAGATGTAATAATATTATAGTCAAATTGAGCTTCCGTACTTTTAAAAATCGATCGCAGATAAATTTTTAAAGCGAAATTATTTTTACTTATTCGTTATATTTATCCTTTTAAATTTTTATTTATAATGAATCCATTTTTCAATTTTCATATAAAATTCAACCAAATTAAAAATAATATGTGAAAAGTATAGTGTAAGCGAAGCACGTGGTACTCGAGAAAATGTATGGTGGTTTGGATGGGCCAGTGTATTGCGATCATATCAAGGCATCTTTTAGCGTGATTTAAGACCATTTCCCCCAGATTTGCTCTGAGGACTTTTGATATGTTGATCATGATATAAAAGACTTTCGTTCAGTTACAAAATTATTTCTGTTAGAATTAGTGGTACCCTAAATGCTTTTAAAGTGACTGGCCTACAATCAAATTTTACGTTTATAGACGTCGTGCGCCCTTTCCAACTCCAGTATCGTAAATATCCAATCAGGGTAGGCGTAACATCGGTTTAACGTCGTTAACGTCGTTTAACGTTACCAGCGTCACTTTTGCGTAGCAACAACAAACGTAACAACATCGTTTACGTCGCCTGCACTCTACAGCTAATAATCGTTCCAAGAACCGCATTATTTTTCAAAAATGTCAAAGTAAGTATACTTTTACAGCCAGTTATATTAGCGATTGTTGGTTAACATTGCTCTTATCGCGTTTTAACCCAAAATTATTTAACGAGTTCTTAGTTAAATTGTTTCATAAGGTTATTTTTAATACCAAGGTCTTCCTTCCTACCCATTTTTCGCAAAATGACAATTTTTGGCACCCGATGATATACACGTAGGCCTGTAACGGCATAAAAGGACAAAATGGAAAAAGAATTAATTACTTGTCACAAGATTTTTCTTCATTCCCCACATTGTCTAAAATAGAAAGACACGCTATTATTGGATTTCATTCACTTGAAATCGCCGTCGGAATCTTTTTTGCATTGGGCCCCTTCTGAAAATTTAGTAATAAAGTTATTCCCATCTGATCAGCCGGGATTCGATCGGGTCGCTCGTGGTATAGGTGTCCCACGCTTTTGTGATGTTTATAAACAAACCTTTGACCTATAAAAACATGCTGTTGTATTATAATACGTTCAAAGTTAAACGAGAATAGTTTACGATTGTTTTGGTTTATTCTTAGGTAGAACTACTACCTTTACGTACGTAAAATTAAAGCAAGACAACCGTATCTATTCTCGTTTAATTGTGAATCTATTATATCTGACCACATTAAACTGATATTGTTAAACCGAAGTGACCGTGCGCTGTGAATATTTATAAACAAACGTAATCGTCTGCAATATTTATAATAATGAGCGCAAGTTTACTTCGGTTAAACAATACTGATTAATTTTCGTGCGCTAAGTCCGTTACATGAGCGTCTTAACAAAACATCGCAGAAGTCGGGTCATTACATATGCAAATGTACCGGGTTAATCTTGCTGGACAATAGAGACGCATGTGCAAATCGTCTCGTCAATATTACACCAAAGAACTGATTATTATCAATATGGTTTCATTTTGATCTTTATAACGGTAAACCTATGATTTGTAAATTGATTTATGTCTTATTGTTTGGAGGGATTCAGAATTTCGTGGGAGCACTATTTTTTGCCATATTTTAATACCACATACACTCTGTTGTCATTGCTTTTGATGCATCCATGTTCCGGGATCAGTTTGTGCGTACGAGTGGTCTGATTATGGTCGGTCTTGCCATTATCGGCATAATCAGCAGGGATTCGATCGGTCGGATCTCTCGTGATATTTTGTCATATTTTACCACATGCACTCTGTTGTCATTGCATTTGACGTCAAAACCAGGTCTTGTTTGGGAAAGGGTTAATTATTGGAGAAGCTATTTCAGAAAAGCACTGATCTTGATCTGACTGTGCGAATTCTTGGAATGACTTAGATCTACTGGTGGCGAACCCGGCCAAAGCGTGGGACGTTTTTACGCGATCATAGCATTCCGTCGGTGTTGTTATAAAATATCGTAAATACAACACAGACGGTTGGTCAATACATATCGATAAACCCGGTCTATTTTTAGAACAAATTCATTGTTATTAGAAAAACTATCCAATCAGATCTTTGAATTCACATTTAAACGCAAAATATCTGTACATTGTTGTAGCGAAAAACGTCCCTCGCTTTGGCCGAGTTCACTAACAGTGAGATCCACGCTGGTCTAAAATGCAATAGGCTAATGTGTCTTTTGGATAGATTGTTGTGTCTACATTTGGAATTAGTCCAATCGGATGAAAACCACCCCACGTTTTGGGAGTTTGTTCTTCTAGACTACCCTAGCCAACTTTTGACCATTGGCACTTTAACATGCTAACACATAATTATTAGGCATACCCTATTCAATGTTTATGTTTATGCTGGATTCCAAACGGACCTTAGAAAAAATGTAATTTAGTAATCATGGGGTATAACCTGATGTTCGTAATTGCAGTAACGCGCATCCAATATGGCGACTCCAAAATTAGGGGAATAATTCTTAAGCTTTTGTATAACTGGACGTGTTCTTTCACCAATACGATGTTTGTTGAATGATAAAAGGAGTTTGAATCGAAATTAACTTCTTTAGGCTAGTATAAAAGCTGTAATAAAGCTTATTATTATTATTATTATTATTATTATTCAGTTGGCATCCGTCAGTCGAAAACGACTATGGTATAGCGCCCGTAGAGGTCATCGAGGAGCACCGTCTTGTGTGGCTGTAGAGGCCTATCCTGGATCTACAGGTTCTGTTGCAGGTCTGACACACGAAGGCTGGAGCATCCTGGCTTTCTGTTGTTGACATGGTTTGACTGGCCTTACGTCTACTTCTGCGTTCCTTGTTGTGGTCTCTAAACTCAGATTCAGCCCTGTTCAGCCCATCAGAGACTTGCTTCTTCCATGCCGGTCTGTTTATCGCAGTTGTCTCCCAAGACTCCAGTGAGATGTGACAAGCTTTCATGTCTCGTTTACATACGTCCTTGTATCTGAGTCTTGGACGACCTCTCGCCCTCTTTCCTGTGGCAATCTGTCCGTACAGAAGGTCCTTGGGGATACGTCCATCCTCCATCCGCCTGACATGACCTAGCCAGCGTAGTCTGCGCTGGCGTAGTAGGGTAAACATGGATGGGATTCCTGCACTTTTAAGAACATCATTATTGGGGACCTTATCCTTCCATGAGATTCCGAGGATACGGCGGAGACAACGCATATGGAAGGCTTGAAGTTTGTGTTCTTGTTTCGAGTAAGTTGTCCAGGACTCACTAGCGTACAACAAAGTGCTGACTACACAGGCTTTGTAGACCGTCATCTTTGTGGGAACCGTAAGGTGTTTGTTTTCCCAGACCCTCTTGTTGAGCTTGGAAAGAGTTGTTGATGCTTTGCCTATGCGCTTGTTTATTTCTGTGTCTAGTGAAAGGGTGTCTGTCGCAGTAGAGCCTAGATACTGAAATTGGTGGACCACTTCTAACTCGTCTCCGTTGATTGTGATGGAAGGTGGGGCTGGTGTAGCTTGTCCCATCACTTGGGTCTTTTTGATGCTAATTGTTAGACCAAAGAGATCACAGGCTTCAGAGAATCTGCTTATAAGATGTTGGAGGCCGTTGTTATCGTGAGCAGCCATTGCAGCATCATCAGCAAAAAGCATGTCTCTAATTGTCACTTGTCGAACCTTGGTCTTGGCCCTGAACCTTGAGATATTGAAAAGCTGTCCATCAGATCTGGAGTGAAGATAGACTCCTTCTATTATTATTATTATTATTATTATTATTATTATTATTATTATTATTATTATTATTATTATTATTATTATTATTATTATTATTATTATACCCTCGGATGTCATCCTCGGCTTCGGCGTCAGCGTCCGCAAAAACTTTAACCTGGCCAATATCTCATGCCCTGTTAGAGATACAGCCTTCATATTTCACATGTGGGCACCTCTAACCAAGACCTTTCATTTGAGACCATGACCTTGTGACATGGACCTTGGAATTTGACCTACTTTTTGACCATTGATATTTCACACGAGGATATATTTAACCATAATCTTTTCTTTTTGGGACCATGACCTTCGACTTTGTGACCTTGACCTTGGAAAACTTTAAGCTTGTCTAAAACACTTTAACCTGGCCAATATCTTACGCCTTATTACACATACAGCCTTGATATTTCAAACATGGACACATCCTACCAAGACTTCTCAAATCTGACCATGACCTTGGACCTCATGACCTTGACCTTGAATTTTGGCCTACTTTTAAAATATTTTTACATGGCCTCTATCTTACGTGTTTGTATACATACAGCCTTGATATTTCACACAAGAAACTTCCTACCAAGACCTGACTATAACATTGGAGCTTGTGACCTTGACCTTGGAGTTTGATCTCCTTTAAAAAAAACTTCAACCTGGCCTCTATCTCATCTCCTTTCACACATACAGCCTTGATATTTCACACAGTGACACCTCCTTCCAACACCGTTCACATTTGACCATGACCTTGGAGCTTGTGACCTTGGCCTTGGAGTTTGACCTATTTTAAAAAAAACCTTAACATGGCCTCTATCTCATGTCCTTTTACATATACAGCATTGATATTTCACACAGGGACACCCCCTACCAACATCGTTCACATAAATTTTGACCATGACCTTGAAGCTTGTGACCTTGACCTTGAAGTTTTATCTACTTTTAAAAGACCTTTACCTGGCCTCTATCTCATGTCATATTACAAATAAAGTCTTGATATTTCACACATGCACACCTCCTACCAAGACCTTTCATATTTGACCATGACCTTGGAGCTTATGACCTTGACCTTGGAGTTTGATCTACTTTAAAAAACTTTATCTAGGCCTATTAAAATTGTACCAATTCAGATACATCCTTTATATTTCACACAACGATACCTTCTGTCAAGATCTTTAAACTTGTGACCTTGGACTTCGACCTTCGACCTTCTTTTCAAAACCTTTAACTTGGCTGTTATATTATACACATTGATACCTCCTGCCAAGGATTTTCAGTTTGGATCATGACCTTTAATTTACATTGACCTAGGAAATAACTTTTTCTTTGTGACAAGCTCTCGTTAGGGCGAGCTTTATTGTCCGCGGACTCTCTTGTTTAACCCATTACCACACAATGAGTCTTTTTGACTCCCAACAAAATAATGGCCATGGAAAACATCGTGGAAAATGAAGAAATTGCTTGTGACAAGCAATTTCTTCATTTCCCACAATGCTTTCCATACACAAAGACCTAATAAATGACAATTCCATTCACTTGAAATTGTCAGCTGCAGGATCTTTCTATTTAATTTGGACCAGCCTAAAATTTTGTCGTTGGGTAATGGGTTGAAAATCGCATTATTTAGTTTATATCATTATTATTCCAGAAACAATCTATTTGAAGGTGACGACATTTATGACTTCGACTATCTTAATGGTAAGTAGTGGTTTTACATTGGTAATAATGATAATGTTATTCCATGTGTACTAATCTCTGATGCTACATTCTCTTGAATAGTCATGTTTGTCACTTTGTGGTTAGTCGTAGTGTCTCTTAATATCTAGATAATATTCTATCATTTCGTTTTGCATGAAATTTAATTTTATTTTGTGTTTGATGGTTCGATCAAGTGCTGAAAATTATTATTGTCATTAATACTACTTGCAATAATTAATATTTTCATTTTGTCATTAATCGTGATAACAGCAAGAACAAACTACATGGCAATGATTTTTAGATGGCGAAATCTATATAATTATATTGGAGTCAGGATCTGTCAAAATGTTCTTTCTAGCTTAAATTGGAGCCGCAACATTTTTCCAGAAAAGCACGTTTATACGCCCATTCAGATCAAGAACAATGTCGTTCTGTAATATTTCTTCACAGCAACTCTTTTAAAGCAACACACATTCTGGTCAGGCTGTCCTTAGGCACAGGTTGATATTGAAACACGACTCTTTAAAATGCTTAAGGGGACATTTCTCCAGGCTCTGGTTCATTTATCTAATTTCCCTTTTACAGAGAATAGTCAAAAGCCATCTCGACCCAAGTTAAAAGCGAGAGAAACCCCAGCAGTCCCTGACAATAAAGTCAAACTGCCACCAGTCTTAGTAGGCCGAAATGTGGCGGCCATGCAAGAAGCTAAAAAGGCCAAACTAGCCATGAGATCAATGGCTAGAAGCGTCATCCTGCCAGAGAGTCCGGACAAGGATTGGCACAAGGAAAGGCTTAAACTGAAAGGTATGGTATTATGATATCATATTTATATCATACTCGTATGTGACGTCGCGCTCAATGTTGACGTACAAACGAAAAAAACGCCATACCGCTCCTTTTCAAACTACCACCAGAATGCATAGGGTTAACAATTTTTTGCGATATTTATATCTTGGGATTCGGCAATGATTTTTCTTGTGAATGCTTCCGACGAAAACTATTTTTAAAGATTCAAAATAGTTTTAATCTAATGCGAAACGTTTACGAACGTCATTAAATGATAAGGTAAGATGTAACAAAATTAACACAATCGTGAGTGAAAATGTGTCCGAAAATGACAAAAAACAACGCTTTTCTCACCAAATCGTTTAAGAAATGGCATGAAGTAATCTCTTCTATAAGTCAAAACACGTTTTACAGACAAAAAGACGCAAATGACTTAAATAATGTGCATGTTGCGACCCCTGCAATGTTGAAGAAAGACCTGCAGTTGGATTATGTACCTACGTATTCGGGCGCGGTCATAAACATTCGGCGGTGGGAAGTCCTACCGTCGAATGCTTCCGACGTCGCCCGAATAATCCCGACGTCGTGCGAATCAAATAACTAGGGCTGGACTGCCTTAGATTTCATGTATTTGTAAGCTGATCTTGATCCTTATTGGTGATAAAAATGTACTGACTATTCCAAGAACACGCGTTATTTGTATGTCCCAAATAGATCTATCGAATTCTTACATAAATATTTCGCATTGCTTCTATAGAAAAATAAACATCAACATTGTTTCTGACCTTCGGCTTGATAGATGGTTCATATTTTACAATCGTGCATTTAAGTGTATATTTGACCTTGTCAGTGTGATGCATTTGTTTTAACACTTTCCAAAACAGGACCTGGTTTTGACGTCCCTAATAGAAAATACTTGGGAAAATATTGAGACAAAAACATGATACCCTAGCGTGCATGCTTCACCATTGTATATAATGTACATAGCTTACTATACTATTAGCAGTCGTTGATTAAACTTTGGATACATCACGTCTATTGTTCTTACTCTACGCCTTCCACATTTGTGATTGACTTTAGTAACACAACAAGAAATAACACAGAAACTGCTGATGACCAGCAGTTTCTCTTTTTGTCTCAATATTTTTCTGAGCTATATTGTATATAAATCATCTATACCAACGCACATTTTGTGGTCTAGGGCAGCTTTCATAACGAAATAGCTTAGAATTTTGACGTTCGGGAAAGGGTGAAAGATCATGACATCGTCATTGGAGAATTTATCAAATTCATATAGCCTGCATTCTTTATTCTTCAATATTGCACGGCAGGCCCCAGGCAGCCATTAAAAGAGGCCCGGATCTATGACATTGAAAACCCATGGCACAAGACGAAGCTTCCACATATCCACGACGTGACCACAGGTTACAAAGACCCGCAATTGGTAGATGCTACAGCTAACATGAACCTCTACCAACCACAGGCGTTCTCTGGTACAAGACCATTCCAGCACCAAGATCAGCTTAACATGGGATACGTACCGAGAACACATGACCAAGTGTTACAAGATGGCCTCAATGACAAGGTGCAGAAGGTGTGTACTTGACTAAACATTATACACGTGTTATCCACAAAAATGTCATGTTTTTTAATTTACATGCAAACGTATTTTTTGTATATGGAATGCAAAATAAGTTACCACAAATGTTTTTCGTCTGAATAGAGAGCATCTTGAAAACTAAACCTCTAGCCACACTAGCCTCACAAAGCATAGGTAAAGCCGCGTTCCCATTGCGATTGCTTGATCGAGCTTGATCGAGTTGATTTGGTCGGCAATGGAAACGCGCCTTTAATGGAGTCGAACTCAATTTTTTGGCAATATTCTAACCCTCCACCACTTCTTCATATTTTAGTTATAATAATTTTTATTTCACACCCGAAAGTAGTAAACCAATCAAATCACCCCATTCGTACCACGTGAGTATACAATACCTAGAGCCGTATTGCACGCACGAGGTAATTGTGCGGACGCACGGGATTCTCGATATCCCAAAGCGGCTAGATCGATATTGTACGATGCACCGGTTGAACCGTCCAAATATGCATTGCACTCATTTGAACCGTACAAATATGGATTGAACCGTACAAATATGGATTTTTCCCAAATCGAGGCTGCTATACAAAATATCCATATTCGCATCGAAGAGTAATCTCCCTTAGTAGTGTTCTATTCTGCAAAAGCAAAATTGTGCATAAGAGTTGAATGTTTGTTTCAACATGATATTTTGAATTCACTGTCCTAAACAAGACATAGCTTTGATTCTGTGATTGAAAAAACACATTGGGAATACATTAATGCAAAAGGAGATAATTATTTTAAACATCACGAAAGAGATTATTTTCATTTCAAAACATTTCTGAATTGTAGCGCATTTAATCTGCAGCAATGATAAAGATCACACTTAACCCTTTCCCATACAAGACCTGGATTTGATACCCATTAAAAGACTTGACAAAAAAGTTCTAAGAGAAAAGGAGATTTGCCGTTTATCAGCAACTTCTCCTTTTCTGTCAATGTTTTCATTGTTGATTTACGCATGACATGATAGATGGTTTAAATGACAAATTTCATGTACATTTCACACTATTATATGACGGTCTATTCAATCTTTTGAGACAAACATAAATCGATAAATATAGATTTAATGTCAGATGCCATGTATATTTCACAGTGTTAGAAATGTACATGTAGCCTAGATTTTTTCATGACATAGGCCTATATTGTTTTTCTTCCTTTTTTATTTCACGTTGGAATTTTATTTAAAAGTAATTAGATCTAGATCTTAATTTTTATACAAAATTAATCTTTGTCATGTTTTGTGTGAAAAAATGATGTGAAATAAAGAGGTCATTTAACATGTCTTTGTACAATACCGAATTCTATTGGATTCATACTTTGCAGAACAAGTCTATATTTAGACTCGCCTATCGGCTCGTCAAAATATAGCCTCGTTCTGCAAAGTATTCATCCAATAGAATTCAGTATTGTACAAAGACATGTTAAATAACCTCATAATATTGTATGCAGGCATTAAAGTTGATCCAAGAAGCTGGCATGACTGGACATGACAGACAAACAAGGCTCGGGACAGACAACGCCGTTGTAGACAAAGGACATCTGCGGAATGAAACCATCAATGTTGGACAGCAGCCACCCAGATGGACACAGGACATCTATAAGGGTGAAATGGTAATATATTGAAATGAGCCGGGATCTGGAAAAAACGTCCCTTATAGCATTTTTTCAAAATTGAGTTTCAAGATCAGCCCGTTGTCAAATGGAGTCCAATATGCACCAATGCTGCTCTCTGTAAGTTAACACATGTCACAAGGAAGCTATTAGAGAACAACATGGATCCTGATCAGACTGTACGTATGCACAGGCTGATCCGGATCTATGTTGAGCTGAAAAGCCTTAAGGGACGTTTTTCCAGATCCTAGCTCAAATTTATTTACTGAAAATTCAGCTTGTCGATCATATGATATGCACCAATGCTGCTCTCTGTAAGTTACCACATGTCACAAGGAAGCTATTAGAGAACAACATGGATCCTGATCAGACTGTGCGTATGCACAGGCTGATCCGGATCTATGTTGGGCTCAAAAGCCTTAAGGGACGTTTTTTCAGATCCTAGCTCAAATTTATTGAATGAAAATTCAGCTTGTCGATCATCTTTTAACATCCTGAAGTCTTACTACATTCTGTATAATTATACTAAAACAGTTACGTTATACATTTGCTTTGTGTATGAAAGATAGCCACCAATATGCCTAATATAACTCAAAATACTTGCGAACATACATGTATGTGGTTATTACACTAGGTTAATTTCTTACACGGTAAACTTATAAATATGTATAAATATTTGTAAAATTATGTGATTTTGGAGAAATCACGTGGACCTTGCAATAATCCAAGAAATGAATTTACCCTTCAAAACAGTTTTACCCTTCATTACATGTTTACAAGGCGCAGATGCTTGGTTGCTTATCAAGCTCACTTACTTCATATCTCATTGTCCACTACAGAGATCGGATATGGTTCCTAAACCTCCAACAGCTGTGAAGCCAAAATTGGACGATGGGTATTCAAAATCAAGACGACGACTTAGATACCGCGAGGATACAGTTGACCAGTATCAAACTAGACACGAGGACAAAATGAATGGAAACGCAAAGGTAAACATGCGTGGTACTTGTAAAATTATTTCAAAATTGGTATTAAATTTCATTCTACCGCTTTTACAATTTGTATTGCCTCGTTTTCCATGTATGTACCTGTCATCTGTGAATAAAACATTTTTTTTTAAATATTTGATATACTAGTATTAAATTAAAACTTTGCAACGCGGTGTGGGGAATAAATCACTGTCAAACCGTCTCTAATTCATTTCTTCAACTCAAAACATTATTTCAAGCGAATACCATACAACATGTTTATTATTGTATATTATTTCACACCCTACATTAGTAAACCAATGAAATCGTCCCATTTGTACCACGTGAGTATACAATACCTAGAGCCGTATTGTACGCACGAGATAATTGCGTGAACGCACGGGATTCTCGATACTCCAAAGCGGCCAAATCGATATTTGTTCGATGCACCGGTTGAACCCTCCAAATATGCATTGCACTCATTTGAACCCTATAAATATCGATTGAACCGTACAAATATGGATTTTTCCCAAATCGAGGCGGCCATACAAAATATCCATATTCGCATCGAAGAGTAATCTCCCTTAGTAAAGTTCTATTCTGCAAAAGCAAAATTGTGCATTAGGCCTAGAGTTGAATGTTTGTTTCAACATGCTATTTTGAATTCACTGTCCTAAACAAGACATAGCTTTGATTCTGTGATTGAAAAAACGCATTGGGAATACATTAAGGCAAAAGGAGAAAATGATTTTAAACATCACGAAAGAGATTATTTTCATTTCAAAACATTTCTGAATTGTAGCGCATTTAATTTGCAGCAATGATAAAAATCACACTTAACCCTTTCCCAAACCAGACCTGGATTTGATACCCATTAAAAGGCTTGACAAAAAAGTTCTAAGAGAAAAGGAGATTTGCCGTTTATCAGCAATTTCTCCTTTTCTGTCAATGTTTTCATTGTTGATTTATGCTTGGCATGATAGATAGTTTATATGACAAATTTCATGTACATTTCACACTGTCATATGACGGTCTATTCAATCTTTTGAGACAAACATAAATCGATAAATATAGATTTAATGTCAGATGCCATGTATATTTCAGTGTTAGAAATGTACATGTAGCCTACATTTTTTTCATGACATAAGCCTATGTTGTTTTTCTTCCTTTTTTATTTCACGTTGGAATTCTATTTAAAAGTAATTAGATCTCGATCTTAATTTTTTAACAAAATTAATCTTTGTCATGTTATGTGTGAAAAAAAATTATGTGAAATAAAGAGGTCATTTAACATGTCTTTGTACAATACCGAATTCTATTGGATTCATACAATGCAGAACCAGTCTATATTTAGACTCGCCTATCGGCTCGTCCAAATATAGCCTCGTTCTGCATTGTACTCATCCAATAGAATTCAGTATTGTACAAAGACATGTTAAATAACCTCATAGTATCACACATGTAAACTCTTCTATATATTTTCTATCTGCTATACTCAATAATTTCCTTTATCAACAGATCTAGATCTTCAGTGTTTTTACTGTTCTTACACTATATAGATCCTTCTCTCTAAATAATTTTATTTCCCAAACCTTTTTCTTGACACTCTTCTCTATCTCGATCTCTATCTTTACTCTTCTTTCCTATCTCTCTGTCTCTACCTCTAGTCCCTCCTCACATCTCTCTCGTCTACCGAGCCCGTGACTATTCAGACTACTCAGATGGTTGAATCCACGATGGTCGACAGACGTGGACCGCGTGTAAGGTTTACGGTAAACACCGAGCTGAACCAAGATGTATCCGTCCACAATGATCCTAAACCATACTACAGACCCAGACCAAACACGCCGTATGAAATAGATTACGACGAAGAGATCAAGCAAGCCACTGCCTTGGCTAGAGAACTCGACGAGTTCCACGAATCTTTAAAGAAAGGCAATGTTAGATTCGATGGTGGTAATGCATCCACGGTAGAGTCAAATGACGTCGGTGTTGTTGCTAAACCTCGTAACTTCAGCTATAATCAAGCTGGAGTTACGAGGTTTGGCAATAACACAGACGATGTAGGTGTCCCACAATCATCATCAGCAAATGTTATCGGATCCGGCATAAGTGGTTCTCCGAGTGATAGTGTTGTTCACCTACAGTCCCAAATAAGACGGGTACCAGAGCTGAGCTGGAATGGAGAACACGCGAGAAGAGGGGCGGGATTTGTTTCCAAGGTCAAGGACCAAGTTGAAACGAAGAGCAACACATCCGTCAATACGCAAATACCAGAGAAAATCAGGAAGCAAATGAGAAGATATTTCAATTGATGAAACAGAACAAGACAAATTTACATTTTTTTTTATTTTTTTATAATAGCGACTAGCATATTTATTATTATTGTACATATTTATTTAAGCAAGGATTATTTCTATTGACAAAGGTTAGAACTACATTACGGTAATTGGAAAGAAGCAACTTTTGCTCTAAAATGTTCATTAACATTTCGAGTTCATTTACTTGACATTATTTCCGTGGTACAATTTGGGCGAACCCTTTACCACGGGGAAAATGGCTGGCATGTTTAGACATATGAAACAATTACTGATTGGCAGGAAACGTAAAAACCTCTGGACAGTTCCAGTGTTATACGATATGAAAGGACGAGTAACCAACCGAATGAGACCCAAGAATCCACTGAAGGACAACGAGGGTTATGCATCGGGGCCGTTCAATAAAGTATCACTGAAAATGTGATATCTTTAACGAATAACTAAAATAGAAAAAATACCAAAGACAGTTTACACTATGTATTCTGATGACTTACTGTGAAAAAGGCTACGCCGAGCATCCGTGAATGGTTAAGTCCTATAATGAGAGGTGTCTTGTAATATCGTTTAACTAGTCAGCACTAAAACATTCGATTTGTATCATATTAAACATTGTATTTGTCAACTGGAAATACATCTCTGTCGTTTACAAAGTTAAGATTGAGTTGTTTTCAGTAGTTAGAAATGATGTCACACGGAAGATCTTAATTAGATTACCGGCTTGCTACATTTGACTCCCATTCATAAGACCCAAATTTAACACATATCTGCATGGATCGATCATGTACATGTACATGTAGCCCGATCAAAGTCCACGGTCATCCGTTATATAGTTTCTTTATATCGTCTGTGTTATTGCAAAACCTCGTAAATACAGCTTAATTAAAGCTGTAGTTACGAGGTTTTCCAATAACACAGACGATATATAGTTCCTATCCTCAGCACCTGAAAAAGACCAGTATGGTTCCTGACCAACTAGCATATCGTCGCTTTTCTTCGAAAAAACTCGTTACTGTACCTTATTTAAGCTGTAGGTACGATGTTTTCGATGAAAAACAGGGCTATGTAACTGTTTGCAATTTTGTTCCTATTTGGTCACAAATGTCATAAAAGAATTTTATTCGAAACAATCAGCTAGTGACGCCGATTGATCTTTCGATATTGTTGTTTTCGTTAGCTTTTCACAATTACTAGTAATATCAGGCCTGAAATATTCTTATTACAGGCACTTATTCCAATTTCTTTATGATCCATATAATAATTCATGAATTGTAAATTTGGACCAAGCTTCATTTTGGTGCTTTAAATCCCATCCGTCATTAGATACCAAACACTTCGTGCAATTCCGCCAACATGTTCGGCGTTTTCCGCGAAATCGATAACTGACTAGTTTATCCGGATTCTATCCGGATTTTAAAAAGAAATCCGGAAAAATTCATTTTCCGTTGCCTTGGTTGACGCTGATGGATGGTGTATACGAAGTGTTTGGGGATCAATGATGGTAGGAAACTTTTCTCTTAAGGGGGAATGCTCCAGTTTCCTAAATTTTTTCCCAATAATAGAATTTATTTATATTTTGTATGATGAAATTACATCTTATTACCAATTGAAAAATACAATAAAAATAGGTGGTCAGCGATCTTGTTTGAATTTTATAGGCATTCGTATCACATACCCCTACATCGAAAAAATGCACAATTTCTTGCGCCTGTCCAAGGTCACTAAAATGCTAATAAAATGCTGTATATTCATCGTTTAGTCCCGAAAACGGATTTTAAGTAACGTTTTACATTTAAGAACAGAAACCCCAAAATATGTGCTATTATAAACGCGTAAATATATAAAACAGCAGGCTCACGTGTTCGGTTAGATCAACGAAGCTGGAGTGTTTTATATCAAAATTTGCATATTTTTGGAAATATTTCAAGTTCTACATAATAGAATTTGATAAAACTCCCTCATTGTATTAAGCAACATGTCCTGGTAATAATTCAAAAAGAAAATCTATAGGTCAGCGCACTTATTAGTGAGTTACAGCAATTTTTATCAGCTACACATGAATAAAATGGCGCAAAACAGTGGTAACTGCATACACACTTACGACTGTCTTGCCCTAAATAATCGTTTTCCATCATTAGGTTATCAGTTTCGCATAATAAATACACTTTTACCGTCGAAAATGGTAAGTTGTAATGGTGTGTTATATTATTGAAAATATGGTAGCGAAACATATTGGTACGAAACATTTAATTTACTACAGTAATGACCGAGTATTCCGAAAAACTGGAGCATTCCCCCTTAATGTTTATTAAATTAAAGTTGAACAATTTGTGCCTGTTCGCTGAACATACCGGTATCAGTGAGGGCGGAAGTCGAAGGGATTATCCAGATTTTTCAATTCCGGTAAACCTCGTCAATTTCCGTCATCACGGATACCGGCGAAGTTTTACACCGACGTTAGACGAAGTGTTTGGTATCTAATTATAGGTGGTACACGTTAACACATTCCCAGACAGCAAAATTTTAGACTCTTCCAATTCGAAAGACGTCGCGACTACAATTTCAAGTTTATGAAGTATTGAAAATATTACGATTTAGGGTTAGAAAACATTGTGAAAAAAGAGAAGAAATTGCTTGTCACAAGCAATTTCTTCATTTACAAATTGCTTTCCCAAGCATTTTCCTGTCAAGGAGTCAAAAGCCGTCAATGTACATTGATGCGTTAAAATTAGATGTGAAAACAATCTCATTAATATTTTTATAAAATGCACTACGGGAACAGACCTTTCCCAACACTGCAACAATAAAGTTAAACGTTAAAGCTGCGGACAATCAGAACTTTCTTATGTCTCAAAGTTTTCTAAAAATTGTACACCGAACGTTTTATTGTCAACATCAATTTTTGTCGTCTACACATTACAGAATAGTCCAACTTTTTGCTGGTTTGGATGGGGTCAATAGTCGATAGTAACCCAGAATGCGAAATCTTCTTTAGCGGGAATACTGTTTTAGATGTTTATTGTCTCCCTGTGTAGAAATATTGTGGAAAATGAGAGAAAATGAAGATACTTTTTGACACAAGCAATTTCTTCATTCCGTTTATTCATAATTAAACCTTAAAACCTTTTAATTTTCGAGGCGTCATAAAGTGTATTTATGATTGGGTTTTGAAAATATAGGTTATCCAAGATATATCACAATTGACCCAGTAAAACAATCCTGGTTTTGACGTTCACGAAAGAAAGATATTGTGAAGTGATGAGAGAATTTAAGCCATTGCCACATAAATACACCTTTGACGTTCTTAAAGATAAATGCTTTGGAAGTAATTGCGGAAAATGAAGCAATTGCTTGGTGCAAGCAATTTCTTCATTTCCCATAATGTTTTCTATCCCTAAAGACCAAAATATTTCAAATTCCTTTCACTTGATATTGTAGTCTGCAACATCTTTGGCATTGGACAAGTCTAAAATTTTGCCATCTGGTAATGCATTAATTTGATTTATTAGTTATTATTCAATCCTCAAAAACTCTTACTCGCTGGTACAAAATTGCCTATTATTTCTTTTAAAATAATTATTTGTAAATGTACTGGATTTGTGTTCCTTTATACCTTCCCCATTCATCAAAATTTTAGAATGCTCTATTGAAAGAAGTCACATAATCACTGTTGGTGAACTCGGCTAAAGCGAGGGACGTTTTTTCGCGAACACAGTATTCCGTCGGTGTTGTTATAAAATATCGTAACTACGACTTTATCGAAGCTGTAGTTACGAGACTTTATAACAACACCGACAGTTTGTCAATACAAAACGGTAAACCCGGTCTGTTTTTAGAACAAGTTCATTGTCATAAGAAAAAGATCTATAAACTCACATTTAAACGCAAAATATCTATACCCTGTTGTAGCGAAAAACGTCGCTAGTTCACCATCAGTGATAATACAAGATTGGTATTATGAAACATTATACTGTTTTATATACAGTTTAGCTTGGTACGTTTTGAGAAAGAATGAGGAATTTCTGGTATAGGGAACGATTTTATTCAAACTACTTTCAACCAAAAAATATTATTTCGATTGTGTTGTTATAAAATCTCGTAACTACAGCTTAATTCAAGTCATAGTTACGAGATTTTAAAACAACACCGACGGTTTATCAAAACATAACTGGAAATCAAGTCTATTTTAGCACAAAATTGATAGCCATTGAAGTCTACATAATAAAGAGACGTCAATATATCAGAGCATGTTTGAGAAAGGGCTGTTGAGATTAAACGATTGATAACATTTCACAATGTTTGATATTTAAATCACATGGTAATTGATAAAAAGAAATTTTATAAAACCAAGACAAACTTCATTTTTCAGTAGTTTATTAGTTCAAAGTGTACAAACATGTTTGGATTCCGAAGATTTGTCACTTGTTCAATGTTATGTGTTTTATGCTCGTCTGTTAGCATTTTCTCTGCTGTCGAACTAGGTGGATGTAAGTAAATTAATTCTTTCCCAAACATGACATCGATTTTAAGTCCTCACTGAAAATACAATTACAAAGCATTGAGACAAAAGAAGAAAATGCTGATATCCACAAGTTTTTCCTTTAGACTCAATATCTTAATATGTGCTAAAATGTATATGCGTATGCATTTCTAAAACCATAGCCCACTTATTGTGGCTAGTAATCTAAAAATGACACTTTTCAAAAAAAAAAAAAAAAAAAAAAAAAAAAAAAAAAAAAAAAAAAAAAAAAAAAAAAAAAAAAGAAAGAAAGAAAAAACTTTTCACTAGCCAAATGACAGTCACTTTACAGATCATATTTGATTTGTCATAAAATCGGAATAAGATTCAAGCAAGTGTGTATTTTAGAATTGATATTTGCTTTTTCGCATAATCACCAGTTATCATAAGTTATCATACAATCAATATTAATAGCGAGAGCTAGAAGTGTCGAAGTTAGACTCTGGAATTGCAGATCAGATCGATACTTTTGGCTTTTAACAGAAAATTCAGATAGGTTCTTTAAAAATCCTTATGCTTATGCCATATTTCCTCAACCTTCTTCGTTTTATTAATGTGTTTTCAGACAAAAGAAGCAACTACACAATTATAGAGCACAAGTCTTTATCTATAATTTGTAATGCTACAGAGAGTGATGGTATTGAGATATATTGGACTAAAAATGAAACAAAAAGTGACTTTTACCAGCCCGGACCAAATTTGTCTTTCCCGGATATAACCCGCATGGACGCGGGAGATTATGTTTGTCACGCTCTAAATACGACCATTCCGGGAGACAATGAAACTAGCAACAACTACACTGTGGAAGTTGTTAATATTGATGTACAATGTAAGTAAATACATACTTTAGTTCATCATTTAAGTCAATAAAATTCAAAGTCCATTTGCACAGAATAAACATTTTGACAATTAAACTAAATTTAGATAGAAGGAAAGAATAAGTAACAAAGCGTGCATGTGCATGTATATTGTTCGATAGTACTGTTATTTTCAACTAATATTATTTCGTCCAGAGTTCCCAAATGGCATGATCTTCCTTATTTTAAAGTTTTCAAACATGCCATCATAAGCTTTGAAATACTTTGTTATACTTTTTCGTTTGTATTGACATTATCATGATTTACAAAGGAAATATTTTTTATACTGTGTATTTTGAAAATAGAATTAGAGTTGTCCATAATAATTTTCTCTCCATTCTAGAAGTCGTATTTCGATGCTTCGTGGTTCGGAAAGTAAATATTTTTTAAACCCCGTTCCCACTGTCACGGTTTGGACCCCCGGTTAGTCCCGGATGAGTGGTCCGGGGGAAACCGTGACAAAACGGGAGTACAACCGTGGCGGCACCGTGAACATCCTGGACCATCCGGGATTGTTGATCCGGTGTAACGTAGTAAAGTGACCCCCATAGTAAACTGACCCCCCGGTCACTATTCTATATAGAATACTGACCCCCGGTCATAATATTATGACCGGGGGGGTCATAGTATTATGACCTCCCCACACGTAGAAAAGTGACCCCTCCCGTAGAATTGTGACCCCCCATAAAATATTGACCCCCTTCCCCACATGCACACCAAACGTCCTACTCTAATATAAACCAAACTATGGTACACGTACAACATGATTATCTCCATCGATAGGCATCGGAGGTACAATGGCACTCGTCCGTGCATGCTTCTGTCCGCACATACAGAGTGCTTTGACCACAACTTTTCATTCATTTTTGGGCGAACCCGATTCAAACTGACTGGTTAGACGCTTCCACCGCATCTGAATTGATATGATTTATTGGAGTTTTCAACTGCAATTTGGTCATATTGCAGCGGCTGGAGCACCTAATATGGATTCTTGGTATTTCTCGCACCCGTACTGCCACCAAATACAAACAGAGCCTCCGTCTGCTCTCTCATAGACGATTTACACACATTGGTGAGGGACAAATGACTTTTGTCAAATGTCAGAATGGATACATGCCGAGTCAGGTTCGAACTGACGACCCATTGATTGGCAAACCCCCGACGTTACTAACTAAGGTATTCGGTCTCAGGGCATATCGGATGCATTATTTTTGAAATCACCCTAATGCATATTTTTGGAAATGTTTTAATTTCTACATAATGGAGACACTCCACAACGGGAAATGCTTCCGGGTCGTAGTATACAAACATAGTTCCGTCAAAAATGGATTCGCTCCTTTTGTTGCATTGATTCTGTGTCTATAGAATAGGCAGATGTATGAAATGTGGTTCTGTACACTGGCAGACCATCAGTGTACTGCTAGGATGTGTTTTAATGAATTTGTTGGGAACTAGTTTCTTGCGCGGTCGTGACCTTTCATGGGGGTGTGTCACATGCAGATCCCGAAATAGATGGCAAATTTCAAGGGTGGCTGTGTTCACGGGTGCGTGATTTTAGCTGATGGTGCTATTGATACCACTTTCTTGGTAGTAAATTAAAGACAAAGAAATGGTCTGTCAGGCAGACTAAGTAAAACATGCCACAAAGACTTCTGAGAGGAGCTAGAAGCTGCCAAATTGACCCATTTTACTATATATTTAATAGGCCCGTTTCGTTGAGGAGTGACACCTATATGAGCCAGAAGTGAAAATTACGAAATTTCAACTTTAGCCACATTTTTGTGTTTGAAGTTGCTTCAATTGATATGAAAGTAAAAAATTGTGAAAAATAAACCATATTTTCGAAATTTACGTCATATTTTAACTTGAATTTAAAAAAATTAAAAAATGTTAAAAAGAACAAAGACAACGTTAGAAACCACATCAAATGGGCTCGATTGCTTGTGTTGTCAATTCCTGTGTATTTTTGGATAGGTAATTCCGTTTAGAATTAGTTCAAGGCGAAACTAGCTTAAAAATATCGTTGGAAAGGCGAAAACCCCTTTATCCCAGAAACACCCCGCCTAAATTTAAAAAGGTGCGTGACATAATTTTTTCATTAAATTTGATTTGAAATGAACCTTTTTTGCACAAAATGCCCTTTGTTTTGCTTATCGCACAATAGTTAAAGCAAATTACTACAAAATTCTGGATTTTAAATCGATTTAATACATATTTAACCATTTCAATAACAGAAAATTACTTTTTCATGTTTAACATTTAGCCCCCCCCCCATTTTTGTATGCCCCCCCCTTTCGTGATTTCCTTCTATTTCCTATACAAAATCATTTTCAAGTAGGAGAAACATGTATGCAGTAATTATGAATTTCAAAGATATTTTGAAAGCATTTTTAAATGAAAATAGACTGCAGAAACCCTTTATCCTATAAAGACTTATTTTACTATTGATTTCGGTTTCGTGTGTTTTCCACATTTGTATTGTCTTTAAAACCTTTGTTTTTCCTTCTCAAAGACACGGTTTTCAGCTAACTTGAATATCTGAAGACGGGAAATAGCACGAAGAATCTTATGTAAAATATTTCAATCGTTTTTAAGATTTTTTAGGTCCACAAAATAACAAATTTTAGTAGAAAATCGATAATTTTGTCATTTTGGCCCCTTTTTACGTGCCCTGTTTCTGCTAATTTGTCACAGGAGTTACGAGTTTCGTTTTAAATAGTGTTACTAATTGCATAGTAACGATTTGCTGTATTTCGACATTCAAAACATCGTAGGAAAAGGCGAAAAACCCTTAACTCTCCCCAATACTTACTTTGGTCATAATCCTATTTAAGAGGCTTAATTGGCCAGTAGTGGCCATTTCCTGTCCCAAAACAGTCTTTGTTTTTATTCATTGTATTGTAAAAATATATATCTGCACTAAAGTATTACTTTTACAAAATTCGAGTTTAGTTTTTACAGTTTAAAATGTATATAAATGATAAAAATAGGATTTCAGCCTGAAAAGGGACATTTGTCTTAAAATAGCCCCTTTTTCCGCATTGTTTTATGCAATATTTTCAAAAAATGCATCTTACTGTGAAAGCTTAAGGACGACAGAGTAAGTATCTTTTTATTTTTTGGAAATCTGACCATAAATTCCTGATTTATTCCAATTCCAGTAAGCCAGGGGGGTCTCAACCCAGAATTGCATTAAAGACATCGTTTTGCAGTTAGGGGACCCTTTTTAAAATGCCACTTGGTTGTTATTTAGAGACAAATTTTAGACTCTTTTTATGTTTTCTCTTTGGAAACACCATAAAGCACTGACCTGAGACAGATTTGGTAAAATTTTTGTAAAATCCTTCATTATATAGGAGACACTCCACAACGGGAAATGCTTCCGGGTCGTAGTATACAAACATAGTTCCGTCAAAAATGGATTCGCTCCTTTTGTTGCATTGATTCTGTGTCTATAGAATAGGCAGATGTATGAAATGTGGTTCTGTACACTGGCAGACCATCAGTGTACTGCTAGGATGTGTTTTAATGAATTTGTTGGGAACTAGTTTCTTGCGCGGTCGTGACCTTTCATGGGGGTGTGTCACATGCAGATCCCGAAATAGATGGCAAATTTCAAGGGTGGCTGTGTTCACGGGTGCGTGATTTTAGCTGATGGTGCTATTGATACCACTTTCTTGGTAGTAAATTAAAGACAAAGAAATGGTCTGTCAGGCAGACTAAGTAAAACATGCCACAAAGACTTCTGAGAGGAGCTAGAAGCTGCCAAATTGACCCATTTTACTATATATTTAATAGGCCCGTTTCGTTGAGGAGTGACACCTAATAGAATTTGATAGAACTCCCTTATTGTATTAAGCAACATGTCCTGGTGGTAATGCAAAAAGAAAAGGTCATCGCACTTATTAGTGAATTACGGCAATTTTGATCAGGTACACATGCATAAAACGACGCAAACCAATTGTACCTGCAAACACACCTACAACTGTCTTGCTCTAATAAATAGATTTCCGTCTTGAGGAAATCAGTTTCGCATATTAAATACGCTTTTACCTTCGAAAATGATAAATTGTAATGACGTGTTATAGACCCTATTATTGGAAATATGGTAGCGAAACATATATGGTACGAAACATTTAATCTTCTACAGTAATGACCGAGTGTTCCGAAAAACTGGAGCATTGCCCCTTAAAAAGTAAATCATAAAGACTGTTTCCGGAAATGATGCAGACACCACCAAGTTTCATCATTTTGGTTACCCAAAGTCTAGTTTTTTAGGACAATGTCGCCGAGGTATGAATAAAGGCTATCAAACGTCAGACGCAGAAGAAAATAAATGATGCAATCAAGTAAAAAAAACAACCGATGATAATAACAACAACAACAACAAACAAAAGCCGTTAATAGTGTGTGGTGTAATCTGAATAATTACTCAAATATAAAATGTCATTTAATTCTATCTAGATTAAAAGAAAAATGAGAAAACACTTCTACAATAAAGCCCCTTTTCCCATAACGCGTACAGCATCAAACTGAGAAACCGAGAGAAAAGGTTCTTGGCAGAATTTCATGAAGTTCAAATTTAAGTTTCGTCCAATTTGGTGGAAGAATTGAGAAAATTTTGCTTCGGGCAGACTCTAGACTGAATGTTATACATTTAGTCCCCTTTTCACATGACAGGATTTTTGTACATGATATGTTAGTAGAATAAGCTACAGAACATCGCATTGATCACTGAAGAACAAAATTTCACTGAATTCTGGTCATCGAATGAAGAGAAATTAGAGAAACACTAATTTCTACATTAAGGCCCCTTTTTATGAGACGCAGTCTCAAACTGAAACAACAACAACAACAACAAAAAAAACTACACACGAGAAAACAGACTCAAAAAGTATTTCAGGGATTACACTTTTGAAGCTTCATTGATTTTAGCCTAAAGGTTGCTGTGATGTGACTGTAAACGGACGGACGGACGGACAGACAGACAGACGGACGGATGGATGGACGGAAAGATAGCATAGCTCTTTCGGGGAGCATAATAACACGGATGTGATTTTAATCGATATACACGTAGTGTATGTTAAATAAGCAATAAGCTAGGTGGGGGTCAGTATTTTATAGATGAAATCAGGGGGGTCGTTATTTTACATGGGGGTCAGTATTTTATAGAAAGGGGTCAGTATTCTATATAGAATAGTGACCGGGGGGGTCAGTTTACTATGGGGGTCACTTTACTACGTTACACCGGCAACCGATCCCGGATGTTTTAAAATGTTTAATACAACCGGCAGTCACCGGGACTCACCGGGAGGATGTCAAGAATCGGCATATTCCGGGGCAAGTCCGGTTCTCTACCCTGGCTCAACCGTGATAGTCCCTGATGATCCGTGGACATTTTCAGCTGAATGCATCGAGAGGTCACTGTAATGAGATATTCCTTCGGTTTTATTGCAAAACCTAGTAACTCGAGCTTGATTAAAGCTGGAGTTACGAGGTTTTGCAATAACACCGATGATTCTTTTTACAGTTCCTGCTGAGATTGCTGGATTTGACGTTCTTCCTGACATTATTGTAGAAAACCAAACATTTAATGTCCAGTGTAACTTCATGGGTAACCCTGGTCCGACCTGGGGGATCCGAAATAACGACACGAAGCAGGCGTTTGTGCGGGCTGGGAACATTGCTTCTAACTCGACAATCGGAATTGTCGCTGTTTGTGGAAAGTCCGGATATATAGAGTGTACCGGATACAATAAACTGTCACATGGTGTGAATGCGACACAAGGAAAGAATGTAACTGTAATGTGTAAGTAGGCCTATCCTTTGTTTTATACGAGTCAGTGTGGTTGTTTCTTAATCACCCCTCATATCTACATGTAAGCCTAAAAACTATTTCGCCGTTTATTTTCGTTATTATTAATTCTGTTATTATTTTGGGTTAACTTCATTTTTTAAACAAAATTCATTGCGACAATTTACTTTTTTCTGGTACACTTACCCCCCGCCCCCACCCCACCCCCAATTAACAATATTTACTTGTATTTATTTTGGCAACAAATTGGCATCAATTTTCCTTTCATTTCAATACTTTCCAAACAATAATACGTGTATAAATTCCTATATCATTTCATTTAACATCTATAACCTCTCAAATATGACTGGTCTGCAAAGTTTCGTATGCTAATGTAAAACGTTCCAAGTTTTTGAATTCAAATTCTATATAGTATATTGTTGTTTATATTTACGTTTTTCGAATTTAAATATTGAAAATTATGTATCTTTAAAATTGTCTATTACGTTCTAAGAAGAGGCATAGAAAGGTAAAGTCAACTTTGATTGTGTTTCGTTAAGTTGCGCTGTATTTCAATAAATTATTATACCCTACAAGATAATGGCTTTGGAAAACATTTTGAAAAATGAAGAAATTGCTTGTGACAAGCAATTTCTTCATTTTTCGCAATGTTTTCTACCAAAATAGACAGACAAATCCAATAATTAATTAACTCCAAATTGTCGTCTGCAACATTTTTGAACTTGGTCTGGTCTATTTTTTTTGCCATCGGGTAATGGGTTAAAAGACTATTCTATATGCAGGCCCACCAAGACCAACACGGATGCCCTTAAATCAAAATGTCACAACAGCTACCATTGGTTCATCTGTATTTCTATTCGTCAATGTTATTGGTTACCCGTATCCTAGCTTCAGTTGGTCACGTGTCGACGGTAAACCAATGCCTGACTGTACCCAGGTTGATTATCCAATTTTCGCTATCTTAAACGTTACAAACATAAAACTAGAAGACTATGGAATATACGCAGTGACGATGAACAACTCACTTGGAACTCACACTACAACGTTAGAACTAAGAGCATATGGTGAGCCATTCATTGACACATCCGTATTTCATACTCTTATACTTATTAGTTTACTTTAGACTACTAATATTCTATGATCGTCATCTAAATAACCTCTCAAAGTCCAAAATTGGTCTATTGTTTAGATTGACCTATGATAAAACTACGCAAATGCACCTGTCGAATTAAGAAGCGGTTGCAACTATTTCTATTTCAATGAAATAACCAACAATGTCACATCTCATCCGTCTGTGTCTCTCTTTGTGAAAGAATGGAGGGGGTGAAACGAGGGAATCGGAGAAAATGCTGGTTATCTTCAATTTTTTCCAAAGCTTTAACATCCTAACTGCATGAAAAGACGTCACGGTTTAGAAAATATTCAACATGTAGTCAGTAATATATTAAAATTTCTTTATATAGAACTTGAAGAACTACTTAAGAGAACTTTTGCTTAATTCTTAAATTGATATCAAATGAAAATTTGCATCTTCTTCTGTTCTTCTGGAGAGAATTAACTACTATATAGTGTTCATTTTTCTGCGCTATCATAAACTTTAGGTCACCCAGAACCTCCGTTCAACTTGACCTACTTCAACATTACATACTATAGTGTAGCATTGTCCTGGATCTCTGGTTATGACATGGGATCTAAACAACACTTTACTGTCATGAAGGAATCGGAGGATGGAACGATGGTCGAGGTAAATCTTGTTATCTTGTTTGACGGTGATTGACCGCTGTGTCCAAATTTAACTAATCCGAGTCTTCTCTGATGAAAACTCGCTCTTTGATATTTGGATGTCGCTATTTACGACAATAGCGACATCCAAATATCAAAGAGCGAATTTTCATCAGAGAAGACTCGGATTATGTCCAAAACTAAGTTGTAATAAACTCTTGTTCTTTTTGGTAAAGATTGAGAACTGTACAAATTGACGTCACAGTTACATCTACAAAGCCTAATAATTGACCACTTCGGAAAAAGTTTTTCACGCAATTACCCTAAAAAGGGGGCATATACTTTTACTTTTCTTTCGCCAATTACATAGGACAGTAAGCCCTAACTCTTTTGATATTCATGATGAGATTTTTTTTATAAAAATGGTTAAGAAATAAGACTAGTGCTTGTGAAGAAACTATCAATTGGTATTTACATTGACGTGCATGTTTTTTAAAGCCAATACAATGGTTGGCTTCGATTTAAATCAAATTTAGCAACGTTTGTGGATGGGATATGTGGGGAAAATTAATATGCTTAAAGGTAGAAGTGAACATTTTTGAACCAATGGCTCAAGCTCATCAAGCTTCAAATGCCTCGTATACACGGGGGAAAATATAATTGTGACCCATCACGCTAAAAGGGACCTTATCCGAACACCAAAAATCCAAATTTTGACAAACTTGTCAGACGCAGCACAAGTCAACCAGATCTCGTATGCGGAAAATGGACATATAATAAGATAGGGGAAACATTCTGGATTTAGAAAATTACAAACAAGTGAAAAGTGTCGGCCCTAGTCTGGCTGCGCGGACTGCGCAGACTGACTAGGGTCGATATTTTTCACACATCCAATAAGGTCCCTTTTAGCGTGATGGGTCACATATAATTCAAGTAAATCATGATTTAGGTACCGTAGCATTTATAACAAGAGTTGTCCGCGGACAACATAGCTCGCCTATACGGGAGCTTGTCACAAAAACAGCCAATTTTTCAAAAGTAGGTCAAACTCCAAGGTCACTAGGTCAAAGGTCATAGTCTCAAATGAAAGGTCTTGTCGAGATGTATCTATGTATGAAATATCAAGGCTGTATCTCTATTATTGCCTGAGATATAGGCCAAGTTAAAGTTTTTCAAAAGTAAGTCAAACTCCAAGATCAAGGTCACTAGGTCAAAGGTCATGGTCTCAAATGAAAGGTCTTGTCGAGATGTTTCTATGTATGAAATATCAAGGCTGTATCTCTTATAGTGCCTGAGATATAAGCCAGGTTAAAGTTTTTCAAAAGTAGGTCAAACTCCAAGGTCAAGGTACTAGGTCAAAGGTCATAGTCTCAAATGATAGGTCTTGTCGAGATGTATCTATGTATGAAATATCAAGGCTGTATCTCTAATAGTGCCTGAGATATAGGCCATGTTAAAGTTTTTCAAAAGTAGGCCAAACTCCAAGGTCAAGGTCACTAGGTCAAAAGTCATGGTCTCAAATGAAAGGTCTTGTCGAGATGTATCGATGTATGATATATCAAGGCTGTATCTCTAATAGTGCCTGAGATATAGGCCAAGTTAAAGTTTTTGAAAAGTAGGTCAAACTCCAAGGTCAAGGTTATTAGGTCATAGGTCATGGTGTCAAATGAAAGGTCTTGTCGAGATGTATCTATGTATGAAATATCAAGGCTGTATCTCTAATAGTGCCTGAGATATAGACCAGGTTAAAGTTTTTCAAGTGAAGACGGGACGGGACGCGACGCCGACACTAGGGCTGTGACATTAGGTCCCCGGACATAAAGTCCCGGCTCGCTAAAAATCACTTGACCCACCATGACTATGACTATAATATCTAACTCACTTTTAATTATTTCAGACATACGACATTGTGCGTGGTGACTATGAGAACCATGGCGTGAACAAAGCTTGGACAACTTCGTTGTATGGTCTTGATAGTGACACCGAGTATACACTAACCATTCAGGTTGCCAACGAGTATGGTCTTACAACAATGGCTAAAACAAAGGTCTCATTCAGAACACAAGGTAAGACAAGTCCATCGCGTGCATCTTTTTCTCCCATTCAATTTTTAGCGAGCCGGGACTTTATGTCCGGGGAGCTAGTATCACAGCCCTAGTGTCGCGTCGCGTCACGTCTCCATAAACTTTAACCTGGTCTATATCTTAGGCACTATTACAGATACAGCCTTGATATTTCACACATGGATACTTTCTGTCAAGGCCTTTCATTTGGGACCATGACCTTTGACCTAAAGGCCTTGACCTTGGAGTGACCTTGACCTACTTTTCAAAAACTTTAACCTGGTCTATATCCCATGCACTATTAGAGATACAGCCTTGATACTTCACCTATGGATACCTCCTGCCATGACCTTGACCTTAGGACCATGACCTTTGACCTAGTGATTGACCTTTGACCTTGAACTCTTTTTTTGTGACAAGCTCTCGTACAGGCGAGCTACGTTGTCCGCGGACAACTCTTGTTCTGTACCACGTTGGTAGCTTATTAACCCTTTCCCAAACGACTAACGAAATTCTAAAATTAATAATGATTTGTAATAACGTTAACCACTCGATATGCAAAATATGTATTGTGCACATTTTGACGTGAATCTTAACGAAAGAAAAGAAACAACAACAACAATAACAAATGGAAATTAATTGAAATTAATAAATCATTTTTCGTTTACAGTAAATCCGTACATTGAGAATCACCACAGTCACCATATAGACGTAGCGTTAGTCGCTGGAAGTGTTGCGGGAGGTCTCGCTTTTATAGGAGTTCTGGCTTTTGTTGTTTATATGCTGAAGTATAGAAGAATGAGAACGTCATGTGAGTATAGTATATCCGTATATTGAGAATCACCACAGTCACCACGTAGGTATTGCGTTAGTGGCTGGAAGTGTTGCGGGAGGTCTCGCTTTTATAGGAGTTCTGGCCTTTGTTGTTTATATGCTGAAGTATCGAAGAATGAGGACGGCATGTAAGTATACAGCTTCTATCAGAAATTTTCGAAGGAAACCGAGAATAACTTGTTATTATACACGACCAGGATAAGTACGTAGGAAAATGACACGTTTTCACTGATGTTTTTCAAAATTATTATACCTAAGGCATCTAAACATTACATAATAGCCTATCTGGATCCAGTCTCTTCACTTTATTTTTTTCATCAAACAGATGAATAACGGATATCGGTTATATTGATGACTGGACCCATGCTAGTGATAAACATGCTTGTCTAAAAAAATAAAGGAAAAAAGAAATGTACACTTCACAAGGAAAATGGATACCATGATGTTTTATATTGATAGAAGGATACAACGATGCCACTTATCTGTGACATTTCGGTAATGTCGAGAACATTCGATTGTTTTGATTTCCAGTGATTTTTTTCAGTTTATAATGCTAATAATAATTCTTTTGGAAAAACTAGAATCTGTAAAATTGAATATAAGAAGAACGACATTGTTCATCCTGATTCCTCGGAAAACCGTTTGCCTCCCCTCTCGCGCTACCAAGGTGTATAATCACGTGACTCAGAATTTCCGATAATCTTCAATATCTTTTTTAATACTTGACCAATTTGAATTCGGTTTAAAGCAGAGAAGGTGGGACAATGCCAGGAATAAGCTGGGCGTGTTCGAGTTTTGAAAAATCATCCAATAAAAAAGTTATTGAAGATAAACCAAAACTTTGGTTTATCTTTAATAACTTTTTTATCAGTTGATTTTTCAAAAATCAACCACGTCCATCAAATGCGTGACGTCTTTCCTCCTTCTCTGCTTCAAACCGAATTCCAATCGGTCCAGTATTTACAAAATTATTGAAGATTTTCTGAAGATATTGTATCACGTGATTATCCACCATGGCTACGCTGCATCAACTTCCATATGAGGAGAAACGTGTTTTTCTCAGGACGGACTATTTTGGGATCTAGACCAAAACTTGAAAACTCGGAAACAACAAAAGATTTCATGAGTTTCCATCTTCTTTTCCATTTCAGATGATAAAATAGACAAGAAATAAAGTGATAACAGAGGTCTACCCACACAAGATGTTGTCCCAATTTTGGTTCTATCAACGATTGCATAATATCCAAATTTCTCAAACTGGTCCCAAAAGACGAGTGTCCAGTTTTTGAGAGGCAGAGAACACAGATGTCGAACTGCAGTTTGCCTTTTGTGTTAACCCTTTTCAAAACAAGACCAGGCCCCGGTTTCTCGAAAAAAACTTAAGTATTCTAGTGAGAACATGCTCAACTTCAAAGGAATACAACGTTGAAGGGTATTTGATTGAAGTTCGTGTGGATTTCGTGCGATTTGGGCACGTTGCTCATATTTGAGCATGAAAACGTACTTAAGTTTTTTCGAGAAACCGGGGCCTGATTTCGCGAAATGATATTTGAAAGACAATGCACCAGAAGACATTTAAATTATATGCCTACCTATCATATTTCATCTGTAGATACTGATTTCAATGTAGTTCAGAAAAGATTAGAAAAACACTGGTCAACCAATTAGTATGGAAAAATAAACTTCATTCAATATACTTTGTAAATTAATTGTGTTACATTTTTATCATTCTATTATTATTTTGTTAAATTGGATAAAAAAAATGTTTGAATTAACTTTGTGTAAAAGGCAGTTTCGATACTGTGTAATGATGATTCCACCCCTAAACGCAAGGCCAGGCTTTGTAGGCACTAATAGGAAAAGCTCCGGAAAACATTTTGGCTGACAATCAGCATTTTCTTTGTTTACTTCATTTTTTCTGTGCTAAATTGAATTAAATTGAAAGCAGAATCCTATATTTATCACCAACCGTTTTGTCATCTAGTTATTTTGGAAATGGTAAGCGGGCTTCATGTTTGATACCGCATCAATTTCTAATTTCACGTGTGTTCCGAGATAGTTTCTTAGTCAAGCTTTTCCGAGAATCGTACCCACTCCCGAAAAGACAACTTCTTTGCTTGATCATTTAGGTGACACGTTTTCTTAATTGGAGCCAGGCCCATAAACATTTGAGCTTGCGAATTGTCGGTTTTCAACAAAAACCTCGTATCTGCTGCTGAAAACAAGCCAAGCTGCAGATGCGAGGTTTTCGTTGAAAAGAATTGATATGGAAAAGTGCCTTCATAGAAATTTAAACTATCATGTCTAAAGATCAGCCATGACCTAAGTATTGTCGGGCCATGATCTATTCTTCTCTCTCATGGGTGTAGTTCTTGACGTTTTTCTTCATATGCAGAACGATAAGGATTTATTGTGTTCTAAAGGCCCCGAGTCTTTTAAAGCTCACGTTGTGATTTAAGTTGAAATCTATTTTGGCATACGTCATGGCATATCAAGGTAGAATATCCGTAATGTAGCCATTTTGAGATTTAAAAAAAACATCGGAGTTTTTCGATTGGAGTCGTTATGCACCCGAATCCATTCGGGCGCGGTCGTAAACATTCCACCGCCGAATGTTTTCGACGTCACCCGAATAATTCCGACGTCGCGTGGACTACCTTAAGCCGTTTCCATGGCGGAGGATAGCAAGACACAACTGTAGAAAATCTTTAAAAATTCTGCTAATGTGTGATAGTTTTGAAAATGGTGTAAAACAGAGAACAAAAACGTGGAATTTTTCGAGGAATGGATCTACCATCTACCAATGGAACGCCCTCACCGTCTATCATCAACACCGGAAATAGATTACCAGCGAAGCGAGAGTTGACTTACACGAAATGTGACAACTCGTAAAAAATCAGTTTTGATGGTTTTAACCGTGAAATGTTTTAAGATATTTTAATGTACATACACGGCGGATATATAAAGCTTTTGTTGTAAGTAGATCGTTTTGTTAATTGACAAGACGGGTGGATTTGAGGAGCGATCATCCGACGGCTGGTACCATGAACAAAGCCTGCCTTTGACGTTTACAACCGATTTATCTGAAATATATGTGGATATTTTCGAGTTTTTGAAAACTGAGCTAGAGAACATACAAAATATGAAGGTGTCCTAGAATCTATAAACCGAAATCCATGGATTAAGCAAAATATTTACCAAAACAAAAAGTTAGATGTGTAAGGCGAATAGAACATGATGTGTATGGCTTATAGTAAAATTATCCAAAATGTGTGTACGGCAAATAGTCATCGAAAAATCGTTTCAATTGAACGTGTAGAGAGGACCTCAAAGAAAAACCTCAGAGTGTCCAGAGTAAGAGAACCGCTGAGATAAAAAGCAACATTAAAACGCAAATTTATTGACAGACAATAGCTCTCTTTTCCTTGATCGAGGTAATTATACAATTAGAGTAAATGTACTGGCTAGCCACAGGGGCCCTCACAACTAGTCGATACAGGCTTAATGTACGCGCTCGTGCGACTAGCCTATATTCACAAGCCGTACGGGCGTTTATCATAATCTATATGGATTGTCTAGTCGTATGGTCGTACAGACCAATAAAATTGATTTTAGGTTGTGTGGTCTTTTTAGACCTTTATTTTTTTCAGCAAAGGAACCACGGCATGTACAGTCAAAGACAAATATAAAGCTTCTTTCAGCGTTTCACGAGAGAATGTTCGTACACTGTTTTACCACGAAACCCAACTTTACATAATGAAAATGGTGTTTACAGTGGTTAACATATTTCTTATTTTCGTTTCTAAAACAAAGATTGGAATTTAGCTTAGTATTTCTTAGAAGTTAGAACCGACCACTCTAATTGTCTTTTTTTTTTTCAAACTGACCTTAATTTCCAACACACACTTACAAATACACATAAGTTGATATATCGTGCCGGATTTCAAGATTATGCTTCAAGAAGAAAATTATTCACAAAATTATTTTACTTCATAGTCACATACAAGGAATATAATTCTGAGCATTTTTGTCAAATATTTCTATAGGTAAATCTATGCATTAATTCAAAATTCTAAACCGTACAAAATGCTTAATTTTGTATTTGGAATAGAAATGTAACAGAGTTTAGAAAATTTTAATGGCACTTTTCAAATTTCGCACCTGGCTCTTCAATGGTGCCGATTGATGATGGGTTACATGTAGGCCTACCTTAAGAAACAAGATCCATATTTGCCATTGAATATACGACTGTAAGCTCAAAAATTACACGCATAAAGCAAATTAGGATCTGTTAAAACAATTTAGAAATTCTGCAAATTTCCGAAAAAAACAATTGAAATAATCAAGCTTGGAGTTACCTAGCCTCGTGTTTGAAGTTTATTTTTTGTCCGGTAAGTCTGCGCATGTCATTGTGTGTAGTTTATGTATACAGTGACGTCATTCGGTGGTGGATGACGTTTGCTATGTACAATGTGACTTTTTACTCTTGTTGACTTTAGGTGTAAGATTTCTGCATTTTATCGTAAGGTTTAGACTTTTTTAGATTATGCCTATTCATCAGGGAAATTCACGTTTTTGTGCTATATTTTTTAATCAAATACTTAGCTTTCAAGCTTTCCAGAAGAGGAAAATGTGGAGGATGCGGGTCCGACTAAAATAGGTCACATGAATATCAATGAGGAAACCCAGGGAAATGTAAACACTGGCGTCACTTGGTTAAATAAAGAATTTTGTAAAAATGATTTTATGTTCTTTGAAAAATATTCATAATATATTTGAAAAGTTGGATCATAAATAAAGTGTGTGAGTGGGATTTTTTTTTATTGTTTTTGCGTTGATAATAAAGGTACCTAGCGGTTTGATAGACGGAATTGAAAGGGCGCGCGGACTTACCGGATGCGCAATAATAATTATTATAATAAATATTATTATTATAATCATAATAATAATAAACATTTTACTAAATACATGTATGCTGTGCTGCAGAATGCAAAAAGTCTGTTAGTCCAAATATATAGTCCGTTGAATGGTGGCCTTCCTCCACCATACTAACCTCAAATATTCTAACGAACAGGTAACATGAGATACTGCATAACTATCATGATTCTGTAATAATTCATTTCTTGATTTTAAAAAGAAATGAAAAATATGCGGCGTAAAAGTCGTTTACACATAACGACTATTCGCCGTCCATGACATTGACTATTTGCCGTCCATAAAATACCAACAAACAACTATTCGCCGTATACCTCAAACATTTTTGTTTCAGTAATTAGGGGCAGACAAATAGCAAACTTACATAAGAAACACATGTAAGATAAGGCAAAATGGTATTAAGAATAGGGAATGGACTTCAAACCCGAAACATAATCTTGTTAACCCGATAAAACATGTGTTTTCGCGACACGATGGTCTTAAATTCCGGTACCAAGCAACGAAAAAAGTCTAAGGGCAGCTAATTCGATACACAGGATAAAATAGAGCCTCACGCCGTTTTATTAGATCTCTTCACCATGTGCCTTACATGCACTGGTTATCCTGTAGTTAATAATAACGCAATGATAAAGGTAATAAACTTACCACTCGCCCCGCGTTTATTCACACTCTCGCTTCGCTGGTAATCTATTTCCGGTGTTGATGATAGACGGTGGCCCTAGATAAAAAGTTAATGTCGAGCAAATAAAATTTTGTTTGCTCAATTATAACTTTTTGTCAGATGTCGTTTAAAAGATCCAAATTCTTGACATTCAGGCTATATACATTCTCTGCTTCAAACTAAATTCAAACCTGTCATGCATCAATAGATTTTTTCAAGATTTTCTGGAATTGTTGTGATTGTGTAACATTGTTGTGTCATAGCTATTTCCCGCGGTTTCGGTCGTTTCCTATGGAGGAATGTCTCAAAATCTAGGCATAATATATTTTAAATGTTAAAAAAGGCATTCGTTATAGCTCACAATAAATTGCCTGGCAGAGCATCCATAGCTCATAGCTAGAGATGCTTTGTCAGGTCATTGATGTTGGGCTATACGAAATGTTCATCAATCCTTCTCGTCAAATAAAGGATTGTATTGGGTTGGAGAAATATGGGTTATCACTGATAAGTTCAACATTACACTACGTCCATATTTAAACCCTTCCCAAACCACAACATTTTACGGTATCCCAATCTAAAACCTATTAAAGACGACATATTAGATATTGATAATTACAGGATTTGTGTAGAGTATAGCATATTCATATCAAATGAAAGCAATGTGCGGGTTTTAGCATTTTCTTCGTTTATCTCATGGTTTTCGAAATCCTTTTGTGGTGGGAACGTCAAATCTATGGGTTGTTTACGGTAAGGATTAAATCGATACATGAAAGAGTCTGAAAAACAGGGAAGGAGTTCATATTTGTGCGACTTGAAAAGGAAAACAAGCATTTTGCATGTCGTTGCTCTCTGGTACTCTTTAGAAATTCGTCGACGTTTACAAACGGATGTTGTGTAACGCATCGCTGCTTTTCATAAAAAAAACCTCGTAACTGCAGCTTTAAACAAGCTGCTGCTTTAAATTTTTAATTTTAAGGTTTTCGGTGAAATGCGCCAATACGCAGTTCAATTGAATTGTTTAAGAGTAAACATTTGATAACATTTCGCAATGTTATGTAAAAATCACATGGTATTTAAATAGAAACTGATTAGAGAAAGCCATTAAAACTAAGACACTTTTTCGTGATTCTGTTGTATAGTTATCAACTGTGTACAAAATGTTTGGATTTCGCGGACTTGTAACGTGTTTATTGTGTTGTGTTTTATTCTCGTCCAATGGAAGTTTTGCTACTGCTCAGCTGAATACAGGTTGGTAGAACTACCTTTATTTTCTGACATACGAGTATAACTGGGACATGGACATTTTGCCAACAATAGATAGATCTATGATTAAGCTTGGGTTTGGGAAAAGAACATTGCTGCATTTGGTATTTAAATAGATCTATAGATGAAACTCTCGAATATAGTCTTCTTCTCAGTTATAATTCTACGTGCTTGCAACTTGAATGAATCGAGCTTCGTACCAACGTAGAAGCAGAGCCACAGATAAGAAAGGATATTGGCCTTTCAAAATGCAGTAAATCATTTATTGTTTATCAAACCCTAAATTGTGGGTACTCAATAGAATAGTATCATCGAGAAGATTTAAATGATGATTCAAATGAGTACTTACAACTTAGTGTTTATTTACAAAATGTCAATTATAAGGCATTTACCCTCTGTAGAATGACACGACACCATTATTCAGTCTGTGGTCAGAATGAGAGTGACAATTAATTATGGATAATAGTTACCGATAAAGATATGATCAGGTTTCTATTTTTTTTATGGTGATTTCTTTTTGCTATGTTCGAACTAAACCACGGATTTTTCTGAAGAAGGCTCTTTTAAGATTACGCATGGATTATCTTTATTCTGTATCAAGACCAATTAACCAATTATCCATAACGATGCAGTATAAATATGAGTATACATGCTTTTCCATGACCATTTTCTTTCCATTGCATATTTTCAGACATAAAGAGTAACTACACCATTCTAGAGCACAAATCTTTATATATAACTTGTAACGCAACAGAGAGTGAGGATATTGAGATATATTGGACGAAAAATCAAACAAAAGGTGACTTTTACCAGTCCGGTACTAATTTGACATTCCCGGATATTACCCGCATGGACGCGGGAGATTATGTGTGTCACGCTCTAAACACGACCATTCCGGGAGACAATGAAACCAGCAACAACTACACTGTAGAAGTTGTTAATATTGATGTGCAATGTAAGTAACTTTGCTTATCCCCATATGGCATGACTGTAAATTATACAAACCACATCATTACAATGATAAACATTAGTGATAGGGTTGATCTAAGTTAAGTAGCCCATTAGTATGATTATAACCTGGCCGTTACTGAAAAAATAGTAACGAAAATCGAAATGCCGTGGATTTGTAAGTTGAAATATATGAATTATTGTCAATACATTTTCTCATTATTTTGTGTTTTAGGCCAAAACCAATTTACCGTACGAACGATCAAAATTCAAATTAAATCTATTTATATTTAGCATATTGTCAATACTTTTAAAGACAAATATCATTTGGTATAATGTTTATGAGACATTTGTGATTGCAGATGCTGCAGAGATAGCCGGCTTTGACATGTATCCTGACTCAGTCATGGAAAATCAATCTTTCTCTGTCCAGTGTAACTTCATGGGAAACCCTGCACCAACATGGGAAGTCAGAAATAACAACACGAAGCAGGCCTTTGTGCAAACGACGAACATTGCCTCAAATTCGACTCTAAGCGGCATTGTTGCCGTGTGCGGGGAGTCGGGATATATAGAATGTACTGGATACAACAGACTATCACATGGCATGAATGCGACACGAGGCAAAAATCTTACAATCATGTGTAAGTAATATTCTTTCTTTTGACATTTATCAACGCAGATTTCCTTTAAAACATAGATATTACAATTTTATTCAAATTTTAGTTGTGCCATTCTAGAATAGGAGTTATGTTATAAACAAAACATTATTGAGTTTATCCCAGTAAAACGTGAACTTCACCTTTCATTGATTTGTTGTAGAGCTTGTTGACCATGTAGGGGAGACCGTGGATAAATCGTTACACGGGGCAAAGTGGTAATTTGATTTTTCACCTCTATCATGTTTTCTGCCACGATAATTCCACTTAGTAAGAAATCACAGAATTACTATGCAGATTTTTTGACATTATCTGATTTTTATGGCTAGATTAGTGGAGTTCTAGAATCGCTAATTTTATTTCTTAGGGTCAAAAAGTAAATTTTCCGATATTTCGAAAAATGAGTTTATCGTGGACGCTTGCTTCTGCAATACTTATTGGTTGTATATTTTGCTTTTAGCCTCGGATTTAGGTCCCCGCCCAAAATATAATGTAAGTGATAATCGTAGAAGGGAAAAAGTAACATTGTAACCCGTTTTGTCCCGAGCACTGCATTTTATGTAACACTTTGCACCGATGCCCTGGGCAAAGTGTTAGGCTTTTCACCATTTTTGTTTTCTTTCTAACATTTTAAATAAAAACGTTGCAAAAACTTATATTTGTTCAGAATTTTATACATTTTAGGTTTTATGGTTTACACGACTGCAGGGCATGTAATATTGTCAAAAAAGTCGGGAAAATGATCCTCTTTGCCCCGGCCTCTCCTATTGGTTACAGATAGCACAAGACTGATCAGCGACCAAATGAAAGCTTCAAATTTAGATATTTTTATACGCAGCTGATTTCCAAATTGATAATATGTCAGGATAATGATAATTAAAATGTTGGCAATACTTTGTCATAATAATACTCATTAGCAGTGGAATTTTTTTTAAAAAAAATCGCCATATTCATGGTTTTTTGTGTTTGTTCAGGTTCACCACGACCAAATCCAAAGGTCCAAATACAGAATAGAATAACGGCTTTTATTGGTTCACAAGCTTTCTTGTTGGTCAACGTGATTGGCTATCCGTATCCTAGCTACAGTTGGTCACGTGTCGATGGTAAACCAATGCCTGAATGTACCAAGTTTGATTATCCAGTGGTAACAGGACTAAAAATCACAAATGTAACATTAGAAGATTTTGGATTTTACACAGTGACGATGTATAACTCACTTGGATCACACACGACAACTATAGAACTGAGAGCATTTGGTACGTCATTATTTATTAAGAGTTGATATCAATTTAAATAATCATACGTGTAAACATAGGCCTACGTTACATGTTTGGCTTTATATCTGCCAAATACGTACTATATAGTTACTACTGTTTCTAGCTTTACCTTTGCATAGAAAATTATATAAAGTCACAATATTTACATGTATAAATGAAATAACAAAAAGCTTATTAAGAAGTATATGTAGCGCTTCGATAATATGATAAGTATATATTTTATCGTTTCTTTACACCACCACCACCACAACCAACAAACAAAAAGCAACAAAAAATGTAAAGTGAAATATATGTATTATTTATCTGTACTTTCAGGTAATCCAGAACCTCCATACAACCTCAACTACTTCAACGTTACATTCTACAGTGTTTCATTGTCATGGGTCTCTGGTTATGATATGGGATCCAAACAGCACTTTGTTATTATGAAAGAATTAGAAGATGGTTCTTTTATACAGGTAAAAGAAAACGAATTTGGACAAAATAAAACATTTTTTTCATTCCGAGAAAGTGATTGATATCGTCGGTTGGAAGTCAAAACCTCGTAACTACAGCTTATTCAAGCTGTAGTTACGAGGTTTTGACCTCCCACTGACGATATATGGCATATATTATCCGTGTCTAACTATGGCTCATGTACAGTCCATATAGTAAATTGGTGTTATAATTATCAGAAAAATGTCATTAAACTTTAAGAACTTAGTTTAGCAGTTAAACAGTTAGTTTTAATTTATCATAGGCAGAATTTTGGTTTGAAACATGTTCTGTGGCATATTGTATCATATCATTTATCGGACCATTCTTGAACATTATAAATTGCAATTACGTGTATGCAATTAGATCTAGTTGAATACCTCCTCTTATCTGTAGTCAGCTAATTTTCTGTCTCGCATTGCGATACTATTTCTTACGAAAAAATGATTTCTTTCGGAAAAATTACCTGTAAGACAACACCTGATATCCTTAAGGTAAGTTTGGAGAGCGGTCATGTGACTTACAAATTTTAAAACATAAGGGTAATTTTGCAAAAATGGTCATTACTAGTCAAGGACATATAACTCCGACACGAAAACGAGTCAGGAAACTTACCTTGATTTTTTCATATTTTGTTCTGGAAATGTTACTTTACAACATATGTACAAATAAAATAATTCATTGGGCGGATAAAAAGTACCCTCCGAGTACAAACTTACCTTAATATAATATTCACTGTATAATTTTGATAACTGTGTATTTTGTTTTAGACGTATGTTGTACGTGGTGACTATGAGAATCATGGGGTGAACAAAACTTGGACAACCACCCTGTATGGTCTTGATAGTGACACCGAGTATACACTAACCATTCAGGCTGCTAACGAGTATGGTCTTAAAACATTGGCTAAGACAAAGGTCTCCTTCAGAACACGAGGTATGGTAAAATATTATTTTATATTGTTGTTTCTTTGTTTAAGCCGGGTTTATGAACCTGATTCCGAAGAAGGTTAAATCGGACTTCATCGTATTATACTGAACCTCAGAAATAACGCGCCACTTACATTTTTCACTATAGCTATTTTATTATGTTACTTTTTCAAACTGTAAGACCACAACCCGAACTGCTATCAGTTTATTCGTTTCTGGTCAAAAAATTGTTTCGCTACCTTAAAGCAATCAAGCGTGACAAACGTGCAAACGTGACTACCCTCTAAAGTAAAAGTTACAAAATCAGTACTGCGTGAGACCGCTTTGCAGAGCAACACAGTCTGTGCTTCGTCGAAGCAAGGAACTGATCACATTTTGGATTCTGTCATTTGGAATGACTCTCTACTATCCCCGTATCACTTTGTGCTTTGCACTGTGTACCTATTTGAGCTGCATTTGGGACCTTTGGCGCACCCCTTCCCGGGCAGTCCAGCAGTGCACCAGTTTGTTGGAAACGTTCTCTAAACCGGCCAATAGTCCAATAGTCATCGTGTGTACAATAGCGCGTGACGTCATCACTGCCTGCAACATCCCAATAGCCCGATTACGTTCACCAGTGGAAAGTCTTGGAATTGTTTAAAGCATAAAAAATTTCCGATTGATGAAATGTTTGTGTGTTTTCTTTCTTTCACCGACTACATGTACCATATAAACCGATAAGCTGGTCTGTGCACGAGGCTAATACTGCAGCACGTGCAGAAAACCTGTTTACCAAGTTTGGACGGCTAGCGTCACGGATGAATGGGTTTTGTGCTTAAGAGCGTGTTGTGTGCATACCTAGTGTCGGGCGAAAACCGAATAATACTGTGTCAACAAAATGAATGATTTTGTTGAAAAGATATAAAACCAGAAAAAGTGATGCGTTATTACTGAGGTTCAGTATATTTCTACAGAACCCCAGAATACTCAGATTATGCTTTATCGATACATCCACAAACTACTTCTAAGGCAATTAATCACATTACAATCTTCAAATGTTTTGAGTTTATTTCGAGTTTGGGGATTTTTTCCGGGGTGATATAGCAATTAGAAAATATGGGGTAAATATGAAATTACTTTTATTTCTTCACTGTCTTGCGCAATGTCCCATTTCTGATTGCAGTCAACCCATATATTGAATATGACCACAGTCACCACGTAGGTATTGCGTTAGTGGCTGGAAGTGTTGCGGGAGGTCTCGCTTTTATAGGAGTTCTGGCTTTTGTTGTTTATATGCTGAAGTATCGACGAATGAGGACGGCATGTGAGTACATGTACTTAATCAACAAAGTATACAGCAAGTAGTCAAATTCTATTTTCTCTATACTTTTTCTTGTTTAAATACAGTGTTGATCATGTAATACTTAACTAATGAGCCACTTTATCAAATTGGAGAAAGCACTACATGGCATTCTTCTTGACGCAATTGAATGATTCATGTTGTCCGTATTAATTTTTTTTTACCCATTGGTGTATGCATGTCGTTTACAAGCAACATTGAAAGCTAAAGTAATATTTAAATTGCTTACAAAGTTACAGAACTCCATTAAATTGTCGAAACTGCTTAAAATAGCATAAGAATGGTTGTTTTTTAATATACTTTTTTATGCAGAACCATTTAAATAATCTTTCAAGAAGGGTTCATTATAAATACACGGAACACACGTACATGTATATGCATTTTCAAAATTACCTAAGCATTTGCAAATTTGCTTGAACATTTTTTGAGTTTGCTTGAAGTTGGGTATAAGCAGTTTCAAAAATGCTCATAATCGAATATTGAACAAAACATAAATCATATCTTTACTTATCTGCCACACAGGAGAGCCATTTCATACAAAAACCATTTAAACATTTGTACAAAATCGATATTGAGAAAGAATGTATAAAATTTATAGAAGAAATAGGATATTTATAATCAAAAGAGAAAATTAACCCTTTCCCAAACAGCACAAAATGACTGTTCTAATTTGACTGTTGTTGCAGACAAATGTGGATGTTAGAATAGGCATTTAAATCATATTCGTCTACAATATATGACACGGAAAATATTGAGACAAAAGAAAAAAATTGTTAGCAATCTTGTTGTAATATCTTGTTATCTTATTAGTTTTTTGGGAAAGGGTTGATAGATGCAAAAGAAGAAAAATAAAATAATAGAATAAATGATGCTCTTCTTTCATATATTTCATTTCAGATGATAGTATGGACAAAAAATGAGAAAGATTACACAAGACAAGGGCGGATCAAGGATTTTTTGCCGGGGGTGGGGGTTCCAAGCCCAAGATTTTTTTCCAGAGGGGTTCCAAGCCCAAATTATGCTTTAAATTGTAGTAAAAATGCAACGTTACACTGAATTTATATATAGTCAAAATTAATTTTCGGCCAATGACAGGGGGGGGGGGGGGTCCGGACCTCCCCCCATCCCCTCTAGATCCGCCCATGCAAGACATACATGTTTGCTGATTGCGACTACATGATTTAGCCTGTATGATATATCGTCGCTTTTTAACAAAGACCTCGTAACTGCAGCTTGTTTCAAGCTGCAGTTACGAGGTTTCTGTTAAAAAAATGTATCGATAACCATTGTCATGATTGTACCGGACTTATGCTGCTGTGGTGGCAGCTAGGACAAAATACCAGCATAATCTAAATATTTAACCAAATTTCAGATTGATCTAAATTCAATTAAATATATGTTGTGCACAGATAATAGTTTATGGTGAATGATATTTGATTCATTTATTTTTGTCTTTGAGTAGAAGACGTTGTGTGAAATAAAGAAATCACTTGTCACAAGCAATTTCTTATTTTTTCACAATGTTTTCCCAAACCATTATCTCGTGGGGAGTCAAAAATATTGATTGTGTGGGAATGGGGTAACTTACAGAGTTATCTTTATTTTCAATCTGAAACTTTTAGACCTGTTGAAATTGATTTACAAGTGCACAGACGACCAAATTAATCCTACTCTCAGATTATGGGTCTCTTTGACAAGATTGAAAATGTACAGGGAAGGAGAGAAAATGGTTGTGATCAGCATATAACTTCCTTTTCTTTGATATTTTCCAAAAGTTTATTAATCATGCCCGCGATGTGTGCGCTAAAGAACGTCATGTAAACTTGCATAAAGTTGCATATCCGTAAAAACTTATCTTGAACGAAATTTAGACAGGATCGACAGAGCTAGTTTTAGAAAAAAGAAGAATAGCTAAAAGAGCACACAATTTACATTCTTTGTTTACTTTACCTTTTCTTGTTATTATCCCCCGCCGAAAAAATTTTTCGGGGGGGATATTGTTTTTGCCATGTCCGTCCGTCCGTCCGTCCGGACGTACGTCCGTCCGTCTGTCCGTCCGGTCCGTCCGTCCGTCCGTCCGACATTCGTTTCCGCGCTATTTCTTGGAAACTATTGACCGGATTTCGATGAAACTTGGCACACAGCTTCACTACAAAGAGGACATGCGCATATCGTCGGGGTTACCCGGTTCGACCAGTGAATTTAGAGTTACTCCCCCTGACTGTTTAAGCCATATACATACAGAGTGATATTCGTTTCCGCGCTATTTCTTGAAAACTATAGATCGGATTTCCATGAAACTTGGCACACAGCTTCACTACAAAGTGGACATGCGCATATCGTCGGGGTTACCCGGTTCGACCGCCGAATTTAGAGTTACTGCCCCTGACTGTTTTAGCCATATACATACAATGATATTCGTTTCCGCGCTATTTCTTGAAAACTATGGACCGGATTTCGATGAAACTTGGCACACAGCTTTACTACAATGAGGACATGCGCATATCGTCGGGGTTACCCGGTTCGACCCCCAAATTCAGAGTTACTGCCCCTGACTGTTTAAGCCATATACATACAGAGTGATATTCGTTTCCGCGCTATTTCTTGAAAACTATAGATCGGATTTCGATGAAACTTGGCACACAGCTTCACTACAAAGTGGACATGCGCATATCGTCGGGGTTACCCGGTTCGACCGCCGAATTTAGAGTTACTGCCCCTGACTGTTTTAGCCATGTACATACAGTGATATTCGTTTCCGCGCTATTTCTTGGAAACTATGGACCGGATTTCGATGAAACTTGGCAAACAGCTTTACTACAATGAGGACATGGGCATATCGTCGGGGTTACCCGGTTCGACCGCCGAATTCAGAGTTACTGTCCCTGATGACTGTTTAAGCCATATACATACAGAGTGATATTCGTTTCCGCGCTATTTCTTGAAAACTGTAGACCGGATTTCCATGAAACTTGGCACACAGCTTCACTACAAAGTGGACATGCGCATATTCTGGGGGTTTCCCGGTTCGACCGCCGAATTTAGAGTTACTGCCCCTGACTGTTTAAGCCATATACATACAGAGTGATATTCGTTTCCGCGCTATTTTTCGAAAACTATAGATCGGATTTCAATGAAACTTCGCTCACAGCTTCACTACAAAGTGGACATGGGCATATCGTCGGGGTTACCCGGTTCGACCGTCGAATTTAGAGTTACTGCCCCTGACTGTTTTAGCCATATACATACAGAGTGATATTCGTTTCCGCGCTATTTCTTGAAAACTATAGACCGGATTTCAATGAAACTTGGCACACAGCTTTACTACAATGAGGACATGCGCATATCGTCGGGGTTACCCGGTTTGACCGCCGAATTTAGAGTTACTGCCCCTGACTGTTTTAGTCCTATACATACAGAGTGATATTCGTTCTGTTGAAGCCATATACATACAGAGTGATATTCGTTCTGTGGAAGCCATATACATACAGAGTTATATTCATTTCCGCGCTACTTTATTGACAATGAAAATATGTTCGGCGGGGGATATCAATTCAACGAATTTGCTTGTTATGCCTTTTGCATTTGTTAGATTCCATCATTATAATTTATGTTTGAAATGATGTGTGTTTGTCTGTAGAATCTTTCCCGAACAATTCCTTGCCAATCCTTTGCCGAATAGCAATGAATTTTAAGCTAAAAATAGACTAGGTTTACGTGGTGATAAACCCAAGGTGTTGTTATAAAATCTCGTAACTACGGCTTGAATAAACGAAATGATATCGTTTGTCCGAAATTACGTCACGGATAATTGAATAAAATAAAATTTTCTTCTTTTGTCTGAATGTTTTCCTAAAATACGTATATTAGGGACGTCAAGCTTCATAAGCCAAATTCGAGAGAGGACTGGATATCCAGATCCCAGTCTCTATCCGCGCATGCGCATATAACTCGTCACTCAAATCAAATATTAGCCAAGGAATATCAGATCCCCAGAATTGTACGCGTGACCCCCCTAAAACTCCAAATCCTTTTCATATGTACCAAATGCAGGAGTATATGTGGGGGCACGAAAGTAGGAGTGTTACGTCTCGTCAGGGGTATTCGGGGTACATTGTCCTAGAATTTCTTGGAAATCGTGATGCGTAGAGAGTGGATTTTCATGCATGCAAATTAGCTCGTTTCGCCGTTGAAATTAAATGGCCATTTTGGCCCAACAAAGTACTGTATTAGCCTAGGACCATGGCCTTACAGGCATCACCGACAACGGCACAGGGAATATCTAGAACAAAGTTGGAAATTTAGAAGATTATACCGGTATTTATTTATTTTAAACAACCAATAAAACAAATGACTGGAAATGGCGGTGATCTGTCCACGCATTTCAAAACAATAGATGGTAGGACCTAAAACCACATCCAGTGTATCCTCTATTCAACCGATTCCCACACAGTAACTCTTTTTGACTCCCTACAAGAATCTTTTGATAGCTTTTGAAAACATTGTGGAAAATGAAGAAATTGCTTGTGACAAGCAATTTCTTCATTCTCAACAATATTTCCTAGGCAAAGAGACCAATAAATGTAAAATTTTATTCAGTTTAAAGGGGGGAATAACACTTAACATCTTACAAATTTTCCGAGAACTTGGTGCAAAAAAATAAATATATATTATGAAAATATGGTCTTTAAATTGCATCTATGCCAAATCTTAGCTTTCTATCTTGTGTATTGGCTAGGATGTTGACGGATTTAAAACCCCATATGTTCCATTATTGTAAATATTATCCCCGGGACAAAAAATCATGGGGTTTTAAATCCGTCGACATCTAAGCCAATACACAAGGTAGAAAGCTAAGATTTGGCATATCTGCAATTTAAAGACCATATTTTAATAATATATATTTATTTTTTTGTACGAAGTTCTCGGAAAATTTGTAAGATGTTAAGTGTTATTCCCCCTTTAAATTGTCGTCTGCAACATCTTTGAATTTGGAACAGTCTTCAATTTTGTCGTTTGGTAATGGGTTAATGATTTAGATCGACATAATTATATGAGTTTTATGAGAGATATCTGGTGGATTCTCCATAACCCTACACCACCTGGCGGAAATCAGTACTGCGAGATTTTAAGAAGTTTTTATCCGTATCACCACTTCGCGAATAAAAATAAAAATAATCTAAGTACGGCGATTTCATTTTACATAAACAAATTTTCTCACTTTATTATTGGTACAATTTGTGGTCATGTTCAGTGTTCAACTTTAACATATATCACAAGACACAAGATAAAATTTCACAATATTAATGATAATCACATGGCGGTAAGATAACACACCTAATATTAAATCGAAGGCTAGTTTTGATAAAGTAGCAATCATGGCGATGTAATGACTTGAAACATAAAGCTAGATTATTTTCCTGTATGTTTCATCGACTTCAAATATAAAACAACAGTATAATTAACAGTCGGTATGAATTTGTTTAAAACAGCACATGTTCATGTGGCATAGAATTAAGAAAAAGTTGTAGTTATTTTCTGCTGGAATAGATATCTATTAAAAGTGCAATGCTTATTATTGTTAATTTGAATGAAAGTATCGGAGACTGGTTTTTTTGTTGTTTACTCTGAAATATAAAGTAGAAGTGAATTTAATTCAGACTTTACATATAAATTAAACGATAATTTACGTTCGAGGGACACGATCTGCCTTTACACAACATACAAAAAGAGTTGATTAAAATGAAGTTCAAGTGGCTAATTGTGTGTATCATGGCGCATGTGGCGTTTTCTACAGCAACAGATGCGGAAAATATCGTGGATGAAGGTAGGAAATGATTTACTGATTGATATACACCCCTACTTTCAAGGTTAAAGCAAATGTACATATTGAAGACAGTATCAATTATCTCTATCCTACAGACATTGGATTCCTACAACAGTATACTACATCGAAACTATTAAATTTCTATTTTTGACATTTCTTAGAGAAAAAAATGAGCCAAGATCTGGAAAAACGTCCCTTATAGCATTTGAGACTGTCACGTTTCAAGATCAGGCTGTGCCTAGATGCAGTCTAGCCAGCATCAATTTTACTCTCAAATACTTGCTTCAGACCACGAGGAAGCTATTGGAGAACAACATGGTTCCTGGTCAGACTGCGTGTATACGCAGGCTGATCTGGAACCATGTTGTTCTCAAATGCTATAAGGGACGTTTTTCCAGATCACGGCTCAATGTATGTCAGAGATCGATGAAGAGCGTCCGAAGCTAAAATAGGTTAATCTATTTATATACATTCAAATATTATAATACTTTGCATCGTTCTGTGTATGAATCTTTTAGATACAGATTCTTTTTAGGAAAACATTATTATCTGTTCACAAGATGAAGTTAAAGGAAAATAATGACTAAATCGACAATTGGAATTCCAGAGCAAGACAGTGAGAGTTAGGAAGATGATAGCGATGAATTTTATAGATCTGGTATCCGTTATTGTCAAACTAGATGGACTAGATGGAACAAGTGTGTTGAGTTGGAAAATTTATTTTTCTTTTGTGTCGATTTGATTATGTATGCACGTCTTTATTTCCACAATATTGTAATAGTTACAATATTATTGAAATAAATCATTTTACGGTTTCAGAGCCAAAGACCAAATATACCGTGTTAGAGCATGAAAATTTATATGTTTCCTGCAATGCAACCGAAACTGATGACATTGAAATTTATTGGACAAGACACGAGAAACACAGCGACTTCTTCCATGAAGGAACTAATTTGACATTCACTAATATCACCCGCATGGATGCGGGAGATTATGTGTGTCACGCTCTAAACACGACCATTCCGGGAGTAAATGAAGCCAGCTATAATTACACTGTAGAAGTTGTTAAAATTATTGTACAATGTAAGTATATTTTAGTTTCCAGTTTATTTTCTGTTCATATACATGTGAATAACATGTGACAGTCCTGGTTAATATTTTCAAATGCATGTATAGGCAAATTAAGTAAATCAACCAAGTGCAAGAATTGAAACATCTCATTCAAATAGAAAAAGAAAACATATAAAGTGATGTCAAATCAGATTGGGCCTGAGTAACCAAGCTAATTGTCCATATATTGTTTGACGGACGAGAGTGACAAGGATTTACATGTATACAATATATGACGTACTAAATGGGTCAAACGGTTATATTCAAGGTGCACCTATAAAATACAAGTGAACTTGTATATTCTGAGGTGGTTTTATAAATTTTATATGTGCACTTGTATTTCTTTTATAAGTGCACCCGTAAAATTTATATCATCACCTCAGAATATATAAGTGCACTTGTATTTTTGATAGGTGCACTTGTATTTTTAGAGCCTCGTTCTGACACGAAAATCTTTTTATAGAGCCTGGTTATGTAATAAAATACAAGTTTACGTATAAAATTTACAAATGCAATTGTAAATTTACAAGTGCACTTGTAAATTTCAGCCTGTTCGTATAAAAAATACAGGTGTACGTATAGAATATACAAGTGCACTTGTATTTTTACAGGCGTACGTTAAATATAGACTCTTGACCCATTTGGTACCGCATATCAATATGTACACAGCGGTCACTCCTGTCTGTCTAACTATACCATTTGAACATTGAAGTAATCAATTCGATCCCGACTACACCAGTCCCATAATCCAGTTTCACAGTAGGCTATAATTATTTGTATAATCGTTGCAGCCTTTTGGTTGATTTAATAAAATTGTTTAAATCAGTAGTCTTTTCAAAATTAGCGTCTGAATTTTGTATTTTTGTGTGTCGATATTACTTCTCCGCACAAACGCCGAACATGTAGTCTTATTAATACACATTTGCTCACAAAGTATTTTAACATACTTTTTGAACATCAGTTTTCTGTGGCCTGAAACCTTAAATCAATCCTATATTTATGATTATATTTCTAGATGCAGCAGAGATAGCCGGTTTTGATCTTGGACCAGACACTGTGTTTGAGAACGAAACTTACCTAATAGATTGTAACTTTATGGGTGTCCCCGGACCAAATTGGGAGATAAGAAACGACCGCACTAAACAATGTTTCGGTCAGGCGCTTCACCTAGCTGCTAACGTCACAATCGGACCAGTGCCAGCTGTATGTGGGGATACAGGACGTATAGTGTGTACTGGGTATAACGAGCTAAATTACGGAGAAAACGTGACACTGGGGAAGAATCTTACAGTATTTTGTAAGTTTATTTCTAAAAATGAATACAACAATGTAATGCGTTTACCATTATGTTAAGATAAGAATTTTATTTCTAAAAATGATGACACTACTAATGGAGCGAGTTTTCCGACTCGGCGAATTTTACAGTTTTTATACTCAGTTCCATAAATAAGTGTGCACTTTATTTTGTTTCATTTCTCCTTTGATTCTCGACTAAAAATAATACAGTTTGCTATCATATTGTAGCTAAGAGTTCTAAGAAAATGACATACCCCTAAAATATTGTCAAAAGGACAGTTTTGGTTTATTTTTCTTAGATTAAATACAGGTGGTATAAAAATAAAAGTTGCAAAAGTTGGTTACATTCAAATTTTGTTTAGATCAAGTAAATTGGATTCTTTTTTGAAAATCTTTTATGGCCACCAATGTTGCCGATGCAAGCGAGTATGTGACAGTCGCAGAGAGCTCAAAAACCGCAATACCACTACAGCAGGAATGTTATTTCATTCGTGAGTGACAGCAATGACAAAATTCTGGATATAGCTGATTTTTAGCAGTGATGGAACGTTCCTCGCTGAATGACCCACACATGTTCAATTGGATCCAAATCCAGTGCCAATCGTGGCCAGGATAGAGCTTCAACATTGTTTCTGTTAATAAAAAAAAGATTCAATTCAATATCGAACGGTATTAAGTGAATAATGTTCGATTAACCAGAGATAATGAAAACTTTAATTTGGCCAGATTTGTGTACTTTTGCAACTTTTATTTTCATACCACCTTCATTTAACCTTAGAAAAACAAACTCAAACTCTCACAGTGCCTAAAACGAAAGAAAGTGCACACTTATTTATGGAACTGAGTATATATAGTAGTGGACTCTGATGTAGAAATGGAGCGACGTCAATATAGCAAAAAGCGATATTTGCATCAGAGAAGAATCGGATTAGTATTAAACAATTATCTTATTGTGAGTTAGCCACGTACGAGTAGAGCAAGAAACTTTGCATTACAAAACAGTTTCAAAGGATCAAAGAATGATTTTGATTTAGTTATCTAGGGGGTTAAAAGGAATTAATGGGAGGTGTAGCTGTATTTATTTCATGTACGAGGGCTGTTAATAAAGTATCCGGAATGGTTTCGTAACGTTTTTATTTATGTATTAACAAACCATTTTAATTGTTATTCTGCTAGGTTCACCACGACCTAACCCTGAAGCTCAGACGCCAAACACTACAACAGGAGTCATTGGTTCATCTGTATTTCTATTCGTCAACGTGATTGGCTATCCGTATCCTAGCTACAGTTGGTCACGTGTCGACGATAAACCAATGCCTGAATATACCCAGATTGACTTTCCATCCGTCACAGCCCTGAACATAACAAATATAAAACTAGAAGACTACGGAATATACGCAGTGACTATGAACAACTCAATTGGAACTCACACAACAACTCTTGAACTAAAGGCTTATGGTGATTATACCTTTTTGCTTATTAACAAATACTTCGAAATAGTATGGTTATTGACTGTAATTATTATTGTCTTCATGCGTGATTTGTTATCAACAATAACTTTCATTATTATTTTTACGCGCATTTTCAATGTTAGAGGGTTTTGTTGTCAATAGAAACAAATATTACATCAAAACTACGGTGACAAAATTGTTGCATTAACACACGATTTTTGTATAATTCTTGTTCAATTTTTAATAAAGTCCTTTGATAGGGTTACTTTCCCAAACGACAAATATTTACAATTTTCCAAGTTGAAGGACGCTGAAGCGGACAAAATGGGTGTTTATAAAAACAAAGATTCGTGTACAACAAGAGTCAGAAAATATACATGGCAATAAGAGACAAATTAATGCTGGTTGCCAAAGGCTTTTCCTACTAGGGACGTCAAAAACAAGGTATTATTTGGGAAACATAAGTACAGTCACGATATAATTGCACATGTTTACCAATTATACTGATGTAAACATGGGAAAGGACGATCTTATTTTTCAATGCAAGTTTGCCTGAGCTGGTTCGAATCTTGCAGGTGCGAGACACATGCAAGCTTCGAACCATCACAATCATGCAAAATCATAGTTGTTTGGAGTTAAATACAAGAAAGAATAATCACCAATTGCAAGTACTGAAATTGTGTTGTATACATCAGATAATTTTGTAAACATATGCTATAATATCATGACCAGACTATAGATTGTCAAGCACAATGTTGTTTTTATTTAGGTCACCCAGAACCTCCCTACAATCTCACCTACTCCAATCTAACATACAACAGTGTTTCATTGTCCTGGGTCTCTGGTTATGATATGGGCTCTAAACAAAATTTTATCGTCATGGAAGAAATTGGGGATGGCTCTTTTATACAGGTACAACAATTTGAACTACAAACTACAGTTTGTTCTATAGATTATACACAAGCCATTTTGTGACAATCTTCATCAAAGTCGATTACATGATGTCGTCTACGTGCGTTTAACCATAAATCACTTTTATTAAGTACTAGTATGTTGTTGATATAACGTAAGGTTGTACGTTCTTATCTGAGGCTATATTGTACCTGAAAGTATATTTCGCTTCCACAAGATGACCACACCGCTTCCAAAAATATGCAACATACAAATGACGGCTTTGTGATTGTTCTCCGGCCGTGATGTGGACATGGAATTACGCATGTAATCAGACATTAAAACTTTAATGGCTTTGCTATTAAGCATATTATTTTTTATATTATACTTGTATCAAAATCATTTTCATTGCCGACATCGTTATCCTTCCAACATAAATTACTTTTAATCGCTTATTACCTATGAACAGTTTTCTTTGGAAAAAATATACGTTTCAGACGTACGATGCGATATATGGCGACTACACGAATCATGGGGTAAACACTAGCTGGACAACAACTCTTTACGGTCTATATGGTGACACTCGGTATACGTTAACTGTTCTAGCTGCCAATGAATTCGGGCTTACAACATTGGCTAAGACCAAGGTCACCTTCACAACATACGGTAAGTTATATACCGTGATTCATGTATGCTGTATCATGCAGCAATTTTGTAATTGTGTTTCACAATGAGATCTGTGGAGACTATATCAACCATGGGTGACTTTACCACTAAATATACGCTAACTGTTCTAGCTTCAAATAAATTCTGGCTTACAACATTGTGCTGCTTTTCAACGACAACCGCGTAACTGTTACGAGGTTTTCGTTGAAAAGCGACGATTGGCTATGACCAAGGTCTCCTTCACAACATTTAGTAGGCTATAAAGATATATGTGTCAGTTGAATGATGGTGTTTTGGTCCTTTTTAAAACCACAAGGTCTTTGACTTAATTATGAAATTTGAAAGGAGATACAAACATCAAACATGTCCAACTATTTAGATTTATTTTGAATATCAATAAATCTAACTGAGAAAAAATACATGCATACTGTTATTCCTTTTCTTATCAACACCCATATTGTCGTCTATAACTTATTTAAAGTCCAAATAGTCTAAATCTATGCCGTTTTAGGAAGGGTTATTAATTAAAGGTTTGTCCCAACTTTCATTCTGGATTTCACAGGCCTTGGCAGATCCCCTTTCTGCAAAATCATAGTGTGGGTTTTATTGCAAAACATCTCGTTACTACAGCTTGATTAAAGTTTTGCAATATTACTGACAATATTCTATTATTTTCACATTTTTGTCTTATTTTGTCTAAAAATGTTTCAGTGGATCCCCACATTCGCCGCCACCATGATCATCATATCGGCCTGATAGCTGGCAGTGTCGCAGGCGGTGTTGTTTTTGTTGGTTTTCTGGCGTTTCTTGTCTATATACTGAAGTATAGGAAAATGCGAGATTCATGTGAGTACATTGTCAATTGTCCTCATCCGTCATTAGATACAGAACACTTCTTACAGCTTCAGGCCTCATCCATAGCAACGGAAATTGACGATAGTGTATATGTTGTGCCGATTTTAAGATTCTTGCCTAAATTCGAAATTGGGCATGCCCAATTTCGAAATTGGGCATGTCCAATTTCGAAATTGGGCACGGAACTTTGCCCAATTTCGAAATTGGCCATCCATTTTCGAAATTATGATTCAGTAAGTTCCGTGTGTCATGCAGAACTATTTCTGTCGATCTTTTTCGCCGATTTATTGATAATTGAATCATACAACGCCCGAAATATTAATTTTATTTACGGTTTACTGCGAAACTGTCATGCAGAAATATTTCTGTCGATTTATTCTCGTTTTTTTCCTCACCGATTTATTAGTAATGAATCGAACAACGACATAATGATTATTTTACGGTTTACTTTGATTTTTGATACTTCCTACGTACTCGTTGCTGCCGCGGATCCAGGATGTCTATGATGGGGTTCGAATTTACAAATAGAGAGGTTCGTTTTCCCAAGTATTACACAATTTTGACCGAATTTCTGCATTGAAATGAAATAATCAGGCTGCGGAGACAGATCCAGATCCAGAGGGGGGTGCGGGAGTCAAACGAACCTCCTCTGAATCCTAATAATTTCAATTTCATGTAAAAACCCAGTCAGAATTTTGTAATAATAAGAGAACGAACCACCTATTTGTAATTTCGAACCCCTTACAAAGTCTGGATTCGCCGCTGAGAGGGGTTTCCTTTGAACCTCGACAACTCCCCTACCCATTGGATACGCCGCTGCATTGTAAACGTGTACACCAGAATGTAAAAAACTTCATCTGCGGACCCCAGTCGATATCAAAATCTAGTCTATTTTAAACCGAAAGTACAGTGCCATTCAAGGATAAACGAAACCTGGTTATCCACATGCGAGAAAGAAATACGGCAACATTTTATCTGAATTTTCCGATAGAATTAGGTCACAGGATAAAATTAATGATGTCATTATGACGTTGCGAGGTTGTACTGTAAGCGGAATCATGCATACTTATCAAAATGATTATAATAGTATAAGATCAATTTCTCGCTCTGATTTTATCATCATTATTGTTCCAATGCATTTAAGCCGGACATTAAATCAACAATTTACCAATCATTTATCTCTCATATATATAAATCATATTTAATTTCAAATATGATATACACTTTGGGGGTATTTTTTATCAATATAAAAAGTGGGCCTTTTTTGAACTGGGCCTTTTTGGTCATTTACACTAGAACTAGGCATTTCTGGTTTCAGGGGATCAATTAGTTTGTCTAGGTTGGTCGCTTGTTCTGGCCAGCATGGTGGGAAGAATCGGCTTGTTTGGCTGGGTCGGTTGCTAGTTCTGGCCAGCACGGTGGGAAGGATCTGCTTGTTCGGCTGGGTCGGTCGCTTGTATTGGCCAGCATGGTGGGAAGTATCGGCTTGTTTAGCTAGGTCAGTCGCTAGTTCTGGCCAGCACGGTGGGAAGTATCGGCTTGTTCGGATGGGTCGGTCGCTTGTTCTGGCCAGCACGGTGGGAAGTATCAGCTTGTTCGGATGGGTCGGTCGCTTGTTCTGGCCAGCACGGTGGGAAGTATCGGCTTGTTCGGCTAGGTCAGTCCCTAGTTCTGGCCAGCACGGTGGGAAGGATCAGCTTGTTTGGATGGGTTGGTCGCTTGTTCTGGCCAGCACGGTGGAAAGTATTTGCTTGTTCGGATGAGTTGGTCACTAGTTCTGGCTAGCAGGGTCGGAAGGATAGGTTTGCTTGGCTTGTTTGGTTGCTTTTTCTGGCCAGCATGGTGGGAAGGATCTGCTTGTTTGGATGGGTCGGTCGCTTGTTCTGGCCAGCATGGTGGGAAGTATCCGCTTGTTTGGCTAGGTCAGTCGCTAGTTCTGGCCAGCACGGTGGGAAGTATCGGCTTGTTTAGCTAGGTCAGTCGCTTGTATTGGCCAGCACGGTGGGAAGTATCGGCTTGTTTGGCTAGGTCAGTCGCTAGTTCTGGCCAACACGGTGGGAAGTATCGGCTTGTTTGGATGGGTTGGTCGCTTGTATTGGCCAGCACGGTGGGAAGGATCGGCTTGTTTAGCTAGGTCAGTCGCTAGTTCTGGCCAGCACGGTGGGAAGGATCAGCTTGTTCGGATGGGTCGGTTGCTTGTTCTGGCCAGCACGCTGGGAAGTATCGGCTTGTTTAGCTAGGTCAGTCGCTAGTTCTGGCCAGCACGCTGGGAAGGATCTGCTTGTTCGGATGGGTTGGTTGCTAGTTCTGGCCAGCACGGTGGGAAGTATTGGCTTGTTCGGCTAGGTCAGTCGCTAGTTCTGGCCAGCACGGTGGGAAGGATCTGCTTGTTCGGATGGGTTGGTTGCTTGTTCTGGCCAGCACAGTGGGAAGTGTCAGCTTGTTCGGCTAGGTCAGTTGCTAGTTCTGGCCAGCACGGTGGGAAGGATCTGCTTGTTCGGATGGGTCGGTCGCTTGTTCTGGCCAGCACGGTGGGAAGTATCGGCTTGTTCGGCTAGGTCAGTCGCTAGTTCTGGCCAGCGCGGTGGGAAGGATCAGCATTTTTGGATGGGTTGGTCGCTTGTTCTTGCCAGCACGGTGGGAAGTATCGGCTTGTTTGGCTAGGTCAGTCGCTAGTTCTGGCCAGCACGGTGGGAAGGATCAGCTTGTTTGAATGGGTTGGTCGCTTGTTTTGGCCAGCACGGTGGGAAGGATCTGCTTGTTCGGATGGGTCAGTTGCTAGTTCTGGCCAGCACGGTGGGAAGTATTGGCTTGTTCGGCTAGGTCAGTCGCTAGTTCTGGCCAGCACGGTGGGAAGGATCTGCTTGTTCGGATGGGTCGGTTGCTTGTTCTGGCCAGCACAGGGGGAAGTGTCGGCTTGTTCGGCTAGGTCAGTTGCTAGTTCTGGCCAGCACGGTGGGAAGGATCTGCTTGTTCGGATGGGTCGGTCGCTTGTTCTTGGCCAGCACGGTGGGAAGTATCGGCTTGTTCGGCTAGGTCAGTCGCTAGTTCTGGCCAGCGCGGTGGGAAGGATCAGCTTGTTTGGATGGGTCGGTCGCTTGTTCTTGCCAGCACGGTGGGAAGTATCGGCTTGTTTGGCTAGGTCAGTCGCTAGTTCTGGCCAGCACGGTGGGAAGGATCAGCTTGTTTGAATGGGTTGGTCGCTTGTTCTGGCCAGCACGGTGAGAAGGATCTGCTTGTTCGGATGGGTCGGTTGCTAGTTCTGGCCAGCACGGTGGGAAGTATTGGCTTGTTCGGCTAGGTCAGTCGCTAGTTCTGGCCAGCACGGTGGGAAGGATCTGCTTGTTCGGATGGGTCGGTTGCTTGTTCTGGCCAGCACAGTGGGAAGTGTCGGCTTGTTCGGCTAGGTCAGTTGCTAGTTCTGGCCAGCACGGTGGGAAGGATCTGCTTGTTCGGATGGGTCGGTCGCTTGTTCTGGCCAGCACGGTGGGAAGTATCGGCTTGTTCGGCTAGGTCAGTCGCTAGTTCTGGCCAGCGCGGTGGGAAGGATCAGCTTGTTTGGATGGGTCGGTCGCTTGTTCTTGCCAGCACGGTAGGAAGTATCGGCTTGTTTGGCTAGGTCAGTCGCTAGTTCTGGCCAGCACGGTGGGAAGGATCAGCTTGTTTGAATGGGTTGGTCGCTTGTTCTGGCCAGCACGGTGGGAAGTATTGGCTTGTTCGGATGAGTTGGTCACTAGTTCTGGCCAGCAGGGTCGGAAGGATAGGTTTGCTCGGCTGGTTTGGTCGCTTGTTCTGGCTAGCATAGTAGGGAGGATCGGCTTGTTCGGCTGTTTTGACAGTTTGGCCTCTACAGCTTATGCAGGGAAAAATGCAGGGAAAAATGCAGGGAAAAATGCTGAATATGGTATTTTTCACAGAAAGGGATTCTCCTGTTTAAATGGTTTTACAATCAGCTCACTATTTTGAGTTAGTTATCTTCAAAGTCTAAACGAAATTAGAACACATCAAATTAATTAACATAAGTATGCAGATCTATGGTAGATCACATATATTTAGCGGATGAAAAGCTTCATACTAAATCTTGTTTGCTTTAAAAGAACCATTTCTAAAATGTCGATATTTAACTTTAAGTAAGTGAAACCATTTTTTATTTCGGTGGTTAGAAAGCCCAAAGCAATGGATCTAATTCAGGCTCTGAAAAAATATGGAACTGCAACTTTTTGAATAAATAAATGAAATCGAGTGTAGATATGATTTTTATGGCAATATTATCTATAAATGTGATGTCCTGCTGAACGTGTAAACGAATTGATAAAAGCAGAGACATATAATATAATGTTTATCTATGTCTCTGATAAAAGATAAGGTGCGAATTGCTTAGGGTACGAATCAACTTCCGCGCAAACGGAAGAAGAATGTTCCGTATGTTCTGTTCGGTACGGAACTTTAGCTGTTCCGTACCGAACTTTTATTGGACTAAAAACGGCTTAAAATGATTTTGTAAGTGCTAACTGTGACACCCCCCTAAAAACGGATATTTTGAAGATGAGTTCTGCACAGAAAATGGCCCGATATACCATAAACTAACTATAAATAAGCTATTTCGCCGAGTTTCGAAATTAGGCAAATTAGTTCTGCAAGGATTTGCCGAATTTCGAAAATAGGCAAAAACGAAAATCGGCACAATATATATGCGTCAATTTCCAGGCGTCATCTGTGGCAAAGGAGATTGAAGTGTGATATTCTCGTCAATAAATGTTGCCACGATGACGCCTGAAATTGCTCGATTTTTTTTTTGTTTACTAATATAGTGATGGAAAGAATACTTTCAGCTGCATTCCCGATATTTTGGACATATTAAGCCGCGTTCCCATTGCCGACCAAATTACCTCGATCAACTCGATCGCCTAAATTCCCCGATCAAACACGATTAAACTCGATCAAATGTATTTACACGACTTCTCCTTTATTTCTTGTCGATTAATTCTCGATCATTTTGCCGTCCACGCTCGATCGTCCCGATCACTCTTGCCGACCAAGCTCGATCAGTACTCGATCGCTTGATCGAGCTTGGTCGAGTTGATTTGGTCGGCAATGGGAACACGCCTTTACATGCGTTTTAGTTATAATCACAATGGATTTTAAATGTCTATAGATGTCTATACGATGTTCATGTATTTATCCTTCCACAAACAACCAACTTTTTGACTGTTCGAAATCAAACACTTATATTATAAACAGACGCAAAGTAGATTCTAATCAAAAAATGTTTTTTGATAAAAAATAATATAGAAAATATTAAGACAAAATGAGAAAATGCTAGTTATCGGAATTTTCCTCATTTATATCAAAGTTGTCCTTGCATTGTCCTTCTGGAGACGTCAAACTATGTTTTTTTTTTAGAAAAGGGTAACTTGAAACTAATTTCTATTTCCGTTTTTTTTTTTTTCAGACGAGAAGATGCCAGAAAAGAACAAAAGATGATCAATGAATATTTGCTCAGGGCTTATAATAAAACTTTCTTTTCTACGTTAAAATCATATTGACTTTATTAATCATTTAATTACTTTTTACCCTTTTCTAAAACAAAACCTGTTTTTGACGTCCCTAATAGAAATACATGTAGCTTGGAAAAACATTGAGACTAAAGAAGAGAGTGCTGGTAATCAACTATTTCTCCTTTTGTCTCAATATATTGCTTTGCTCGGCCTATATCATTCTTACAAGTCCTACTTCAATTGACATCCATTTGTCGTCTGCAACAGATTTCAAATGAAAGCCTTAATTATTGCTGTTTGGGAAACGATTAATTACAGACAACAATGTTGCCTTAAGTTTTTTTTCTATCCTACAATATTTTGTGCATGTGAAGGTACAAATTGGACGATACATTTGTGCAGGCCGATCTGACTCAAAAGATTGCTACTGTAGCGCTACCATAAAATACCTCATCCCAAACGGCAAAATTGTAGGGTTATCCCATTTGGTCTACTCCCAATTCGTCTACTCCCAATTCGTCTACTATTTTGGACATCATTCCCATTTCGTCTACTTTTCTACACTTTGTATATCAATATGATATCTTGTTATTTTTATCAAATTGTTTGCATTTTTACTTCATTTGTCATATATTGACTTAATTTCTTTTCTTAAAACAAAAATAATATTGTTTATTGATGACTTGATAAAAGTAGCCAAGCTTGGAGAGTAGACGAAATGGGAGTAGACCAATTGGGATGTTACCAATTGTAGGCCTATACTACTCCAACTTGAAAGATGTAGCAGACGGCAAATTAGTTGATACCAAAAGTAGAATAATTATATATATACATCCCAGTGAGTTGGTCTAATCCCATTTCGTCTAATTTACAAAAATATAGGATTAGACGAAAAATCTTAATTAAAAAGATGTTTTTTTTAAACAAAATAGATCTTTAGGCCTAATACATGCATGAATAAAAAAAATATATTGGACAAACTGAGAAAATATTTTAGAAGAAATGCAAATTTCTTGAAAAAAGTGTTTTAGACGAAATGGGAAATTTGAATTTTAAACCAAATGGGATTAGACCAACTGGGATGTCCCCTAATTATGCTGGCTAATTGTGCTGGTTATCAGCAGTTTCTTCTTTTGATTCAATGTTTATAGTGAGGGGAAATGAGGAATTGCTTATTCGACGATTTCGAGTTAAATGTTTGCGCAGACCCATTACCACACAATGACGCCATTTGACAACCCGCAGGATAACTTTAGGCTTTGGAGAACATTGTGTGCTTTCTTGGGCAATTTCTTCATTTTCCACATTTTTTTTACAGACAGACAAAAATATGTTAAATTTTATGAACTTGAACCTTTAATCTGTAACATCTTTGAATTTGGAACGATCTAAATTATAGTCGTTTTGGTAATTGGTTAACCCTTTCCCAACAAGAGCGGAGATTTGATGCATGCGAAATCAATTTATATTAGAGGCCACAACTCATGTGTTATAACAAAGAAAACGTTGAAAACAAAGCAAGAAAATGCGGGTCATCGACATTTCAACCTTTTGCTTCAATGTTTTCTAAAGCTATTCCAGTCAGAAACCGATTTTGTTCGAAAAAGAATAAGGATTAAAATTTTATAGTGTGCTTCAGAGCGGGTTAAGGTGTAAATTTCAACTACCTGTTGACTCTCCCTTTACCTGAATCATCGTCCTGTTTAACGTATCTTTTCATAAAAAAACACGTAACTACAGCTTGATTAAAGCTGTAGTTACGAGTTTTTTTTTAAAGAAAATCGAGGACGAGTACCTTTAAAGTCGCCTTTCAACAAAAAAAAAAAAAAAAAAAAAAAAAAAAAAACTCGTAACTACAGCTTGTTTAAAGCTGTAGTTATGAGGTTTTTGAAGAGAATTATGGACGAGTATCTCTAAGTCGCCTTTCAACAAAAATCTCGTAACTGCAGCTTGTTTAAAGCTGTATTTACTAGGTTTTTGAAGAAAATAAAGGACGAGTATCTTTATTTACTATCACACAACCGAGATTGACAGACGCCATTTTGTTATCTGTAGGCATACATTCGCATACAATTTTACAACTTTTAAAGGTATGTTAAACTTTAATTTTGTTTTTTGTGTTATTTTCTTTTTTTTTTCTAAAGATAAGAACTTGTTTTGCCGTGTTCGATATTTGAAACGTTTGGACAAACATTGAGGCAAAAGAAAAAAATGCTTATACCCAACATTTTCTCCTGTTATCTCAATATCTCGTATGGTATAACCATTTGCCATCTGCAACTGTTTTCATAGTCGAAATTTCTTTGGTTTTTGGTGGCTTGGAAAAGAGATTATTGGGACGTGTGTAAAAAAGAATTAAAGATCGAAAACGTTACATTAAAATTCAATAGGGAACGATTTTATCAAGTTACGCATTACGTAATTTCGTAATTTCGGGCATACTTTATAGTTTATCATAGGTGTAATTCTAAAACCTCACAACTACAGCTTGATTGAAGCTGTAGTTACGAGATTTTATAATGATTCTGGCGATTTGTAAATCCTTACAAGTACTACAAGTCTAATTTTAGCACAAAATTCATTCGTATATATGATTTGAATGGTACGTTTGAATGCTGTTAAAGTATACATTTATAATATCGCCAATTTTAACACTCCTAAACGTAAAGCTGCTGCAATGATCCTAATTCAAAGATTTTTCCGACGGCAAAATGCAACACAAAGAGAGAAATTATTCATGAAATAGTATAGAAATATGAAGACAAAAGGAGAAATACTGAAGCTTAAAGATATAGATCTAATTTGAGATTTTAAAAAAATCAATCGACATAAATGTGATTTATTGTCGAATAATGATACACAGTTTTCCCTAAGTGGGTTCAATTAAAATTATGCGCGAGCATACTTTGGAGAAAAAGACTTTTCCGTTTCCTCCATAGAACGATATGATCGTTTTATTCCAAGTCAGTTTCATATGATAAGATGCAAATCATGCAACTAACCTAAAACACAGACTTTGTATAGCTCTCGATAAAAGACTTGGCAAAGCATCCCTAGCTAATAGCTAGAGATGATCTGCCAGGTAATTTGTCGTGAGCTAATAAGAAGGAAAGAGAGAAAATGCTAGCTCTATTAGCACTATCTTCTCTCTCCCCATGGGCGGATCTAGAGGGGGGTCGGGGGGTGTCCGGACCCCCTGGCATTGACCGAAAATTTAATTTTGACTATATAAATTTAGTGTAACATTACATATTTATTGCATTTTAATCCATAATTTGGGCTTGGACCCCCCCCCCCCCCCCTGGAAAAAAATTGGCTTGGACCCCCCCCCCCCCTGGAAAAAATCCTGGATCCGCCCTTGCTCCCCCTCCCCCAATCTTCAAGTAGCTAGCTGCCTTTATATGAGACTTCAGAATCAGTTTATGAACGAGTTAGAACCACGGATAGGAAGCTAATAATGTTGTTGACGCATTTGCATGTCCTCATAAAATATGGCAATTATCTTTCATACGTTTAGCGTACGCACACAAAATATTGTCTTTTCTCTATATAGAAAATGCTCTTACAACGTTTAGATTCTGTGCGATTCCGACCCACTTTTCTCACAATGATTCACCATCATAATGATAGATTTAAGAGCTCCTTCAGATGAAAAAGTAGGCTACTCGGTACTGATACACGTAAACTAGATTAAAACAAGAATGAAACAGGCGTGATAACATTGAATGAGTATACATAATTTCACAATGGATTAACTTAATCCTTTCCCAAAACAAGACCGGGATTTTACATCCCTTATAAGAATGTTTGGGAAACATTGAAGCAAAAGAAGAAAATGCTGTTATTTAGCATTTTTCCTTTTTGTTTCAATATTTATGTACTATATTGTTCACATTTTTTTCATCATAATCCCCTTTAGCCTATCTTCTGCAAGATATTCTTAAACTTGAAAAGCCTTTAATTTTTGGCGTTTAGGAAAAAGTTAATGTCACAGACGACACAATTTGATTAAAATCTTTTACATATTTAAACAAGCTGCAGAAGATAAGATATTTGATAAATTCATGACAGAGATCATGTAACTTTTGAGACGAAAAATAGATTTTTCATTGGTCTCTTTCTCTATTTCGAATGTTTTGACCATTGTATTCGGATAGTATAGCTCACGATAAATGACCTGGCAGAGCGGCCCATGTTAATCGAACGAGATGCTCCGCCAGGTCAATTATCGTGAGCTATATCAAACATTTATTTGTATGATTTGGGATTAACTCCCTTTCAACTGCTATGGTCATATCGCGACGGCTGCAGAGCTAGCAATGGATTTCTGTCGTTTATCATACCATTAATAACACAACACCCTAACGAGCCTCCGTATGCTCGCCCACATAGGTTAACGATTATCAAACCATTGGCGGGTGGCAAACATTTCTAAAAACACCCCATAATCATTGTCATTGACCCTTTCTCTTACGTAACACAGAAATAAAATTCGACTTTTGCATTGTTGTCAGATATACGATAAATTGGTGGTAATTAAATAAATGGCCTTTTCACCTCAGCACTACAATTAAAACTATCCCATTACCACAAAGTGACTCTTTTTGACTCCTTACAAGATAGTGGTTTGGGAAAACAATGTGGAAAATGACGAAATTGCTTGTGACAATCAATTTCTTCATTTACCACAATGTTTTCCACACAAAAAGCCTACAAACATTTTTATTTTATTCACATGAAAATTGTCGTCTACAGAATCTTTGAATTTGGACAAGTTTAAAATTGTGCCGTTTGGTAATGGGATAAAAATGTGTTTTACGTACACACGTAGATATTAGTTTTCCTTCAAATATCTAACAAAGGTACTCTTGGTACATGTAGGCTATCTAACCATTTCCCAAACAAGACCTGGTTTTGACGTCCCCAATATATTTGGCTAGGGAAAACATTGAGACAAAAGAAGAAACTGCTGATGACCAGCAGTTTCTCCTTTTGTCTCAATATTTTCTGAGCCATAATTTACACAATTCCTATTCGTCCTTTTCGTCTTAATAGCAGTTTTTGAAGTGGATCACTGTAAATTTTTAGCTCACCTGAGCACGAATGTGCTCATGGTGAGCTATTGTGATACCGCTGTGTCCGGCGTCCGTCGTCCGGCGTCCGGTGTCCGTCGTCCGTCGTCCGTCGTCCGTCGTCCGTCGTCCGTCAAACTTTGCCTTGTGTGCACTCTAGAGGCCACATTTTTTGCCCAATCAACCTGAAATTTGCTCAGAATGATTGTCTTGATGAAATCTCGGACAAGTTCGAAATTGGGTCATCTGGGGTCAAAAACTAGGTCACGGGGTCAAATCTTAGAAAAACCTTGTGTGCACTCTAGAGGCCACATTTTTTGCCCAATCAACCTGAAATTTGCTCAGAATGATTGTCTTGATAAAATCTCAGACAAGTTTGAAATTGGGTCATCTGGGGTCAAAAACTAGGTCACAGGGTCAAATCTTAGAAAAACCTTGTGTGCACTATAGAGGTCACATTTTTTGCCCAATCAACCTGAAATTTGCTCAGAATGATTGTCTTGATTAAATCTCGGACAAGTTCGAAATTGGGTCATCTGGGGTCAAAAACTAGGTCACGGGGTCAAATCTTAGAAAAACCTTGTGTGCACTCTAGAGGCCACATTTTTTGCCCAATCAACTTAAAATTTGCTCAGAATAATTGTCTTGATAAAATCTCGGACAAGTTAGAAATTGGGTCATCTTGGGTCAAAAACTAGGTCACTGGGTCAAATCTTAGAAAAACCTTGTGTGCACTATAGAGGTCACATTTTTTGCCCAATCAACCTGAAATTTGCTCAGAATGATTGTTTTGGTGAAATCTTGTACAAGTTTGAAATTGGGTCATCTGGGGTCAAAAACTAGGTCACGGGGTCAAATCTTAGAAAAACCTTGTGTGCACTATAGAGGCCACATTTTTTGCCCAATCAACCTGAAATTTGCTCAGAATGACTGTATTGATAAAATCTCGGACAAGTTCGAAATTGGGTCATCTGGGGTCAAAAACTAGGTCACGGGGTCAAATCTTAGAAAAACCTTGTGTGCACTATAGAGGCCACATTTTTTGCCCAATCAACCTGAAAATTGATCAGAATTATTGTCTGGATACAATCTCGGACAAGTTCGAAATTGGGTCATCTGGGGTCAAAAACTAGGTCATGGGGTCAAATCTTAGAAAAACCTTGTGTGCACTCTAGAGGCCCCATCTTTTGCCCAATCAACCTGAAATTTGCTCAGAATGATTGTCTTGATGAAAGCTCGGACAAGTTTGAAATTGGGTCATCTGGGGTCAAAAACTAGGTCACGGGGTCAAATCATAGAAAAACCTTGTGTGCACTCTAGAGGCCACATTTTTTGCCCAATCAACCTGAAAATTGCTCAGAATGATTGACTTGATAAAATCTCGCACAAGTTTGATATAGGGTTATCTGGGGTCTAAAACTAGGTCACAGGGTCAAGTCTTACAAAAACCTTGTGTGCACTCTAGAGGCCACATTTTTTGCCCAATCAACCTGAAAATTGCTCAGAATGATTGGCTTGATAAAATCTCGCACAATTTTGAAATTGGGTCATACGGGGTCAAAAACTAGGTCATGGGGTCAAATCTTAGAAAAACCTTGTGTGCACTATAGAGGCCACATTTGTTGCCCAATCAACCTGAAAATTGATCAGAATGATTGTCTTGGTGAAATCTCGGACAAGTTTGAAATTGGGTCATCTGGAGTCAAAAACTAGGTCACAGGGTCAAATCTTAGAAAAACCTTGTGTGTACTCTAGAGGCCACATTTTTTACCCAATCACCCTGAAAATTGATCAGAATGATTGTCTTGATCAATTTTCAGACAAGATTGAAATTGGGTCATCTGGGGTCATAAACTAGGTCATGTAGTAAAATCTTTGTAAAACCTTATGTGCACTCTAGAGGCCACATTTTTTGCCCAATCAACCTGAAAATTGATCAGAATGATTGTCTTGATCAATTCTAGGTCACGAGGTCAAATCTTAGATAAACCTTGTGTGCACCCTAGAGGTCACATTCTTTGTCCAATCAACCTGAAAATTGGTTTACAAAAAAAAGTTATTATATCAGGTGAGCGCTTCAGGGCCAATGGCCCTCTTGTTGTCGTTTGGTAAAGGGCTATATTCATCAAATGCTTTTGTAATCCGAGTTTTCTCTGATGAAATTCGCTCTTTGATATGTTGATGCTGCTCATTAAATGAGATACATCAACATATCAAAGACGAATTTCATCAGAGAAAACTCGGATTAATGCTTTTGTCGATGACAACATGCCTACAGCCGAATTGTGTGAATATCTAAATACTTGTATGATTAAACTTGGAAAATTATAAACCAAGTTCAACCCTATTTTGAACAAGGATGTGGTCCATTTTTGATGAGTATTTTGGTCAGATCTGTAAACATGCCTGTTGTTGGTTAACCCATTCCAACTTAATGACGTTTTTAAGCTCACAACATAAGGACTATAATAGAAAGCACTGTGGAAAAGAGAGAAATTACTTGTGACACGCATTTATTTCATTTTCATGATAATGACTATGATAGAAAGCACTGTGGAAAAGAGAGAAATCACTTGTGACACGCAATTTTTTCATTTTCAAGAAATGTATTCTACATAAAAGGGACTATTTAAAAATTCAATCACTTTGAATTGAAAAACCAGTCTAAAAATATATGTTTGTTAAAAGGATAATGATTATGTTTTGACATTGACAAAGGTAACTTCTCCAAGTCGACATTTCATGGCAGGGTCGTGATTTTCCATAAGTTTAGCCTTTCCTAAACAAGGCCAAGTTTTGACGTCCCTTTTGAAAATGCTTGGGAAAATATTGAAACAAAAGAAGAAAATGCTGATAACCAGCATTTTCTCCTTCTGTCTCAATATTTTCTGGACAATGATAAGCATACATTCTTCATTTATCACCATATATTTTATCTTCTGCAGCGGCTTTCAAATTGGACTAACCTAGAATTTTGTCGTTTGGGAATGGGTTAAGCCTTCCCAAACCCTAAAAATAGTTTCACCGTCCCTAATCATTTATTTTGTCGTCTGATTCTCCTTTGGATTCGGACCTTCCATAAACATTGTCGTTTGGAAAAGGACTAATCTGACAAAACATCTTATTTAAATCTTGAAGAACGTATCACAGTCGTTTTAATATCATCCAATGACAAAATTGTAACATCGTTACATTTAACCCTTTGACAAATCAGTGATAATCAGCATTTTCTCCTTTCCTCTCGATGTTTTCGGTGCTATATTGAATAAAAATTCCATCTTGATCAACACCAATTTAGTCGACTACATGAACAGCGTTAAAACTGCATCAGTCTAACATTTTTGCGGGTCTGAAAATGGTTAAACCGCTATCGCCGAATCGTTTAAAAACTTGCACTAGGCATGTCTCAGGCCCGTAGGAACAGGGGGGGGGGGGGGGGGGGGGCTGGGGGCAATGTTGGCCAAAAATGCCGAATTTTCTTAATTTTACACTGAAAATTTTGGGAAAATCCAAATTAGCCCCCCCCCCCCCCAATATTCAGGACAAAGGCTTTAGCCCCCCCCCCCCCCCCCCCATTATGAAATTGCTTCCTACGGGCCTGTGTCTATCAACTTTATCGCAAGCCAAGGGTTCTACCTCCACTTTGTTTCTTACGAACGTAAGGAACAAAGTGGAGGTAGAACCCTTGGCTTGCGAAGATGATCTATTAATATTGATGTTATCGTCGTTGTAAATGCAAAACCTCGTATCTCGTTTTTTGGAAAATTTCAAAGGGGAGGGGAAAAGTGTAATAACTTTTTCCAAACTGAAATGTTTTACTTGAAATTTGGACATGTTGTCCACAAATGATTTGTCATCAATACTGATCAGTAAGATATCTCAAAACCTGCAAGAATTGTCTGTAACTGGGCACACAAGTTTATACTTTGAAAATCGCAAGAATCGACATACGAGGTTTTGCATTTACACCGACGTTATATCTTTTTCCAGAAAGAGCAATTAAAACAGAAGAAAGATGTCAAAGAGCGGAGTATATTTGGTCTCGGCCAAGCCGACCGATTCCAATTATAAGG
>CAVMGG010000741.1:0-30269 GCA_963680895.1 Fragum sueziense
CAAAAATAATTATCGGTCTACCGGTAATTTATCGCTAGACCGTTAATTTAAATATCGGTCTACCCTTATTTTAATGGTAGACCGATATTTTTTATCGGTAGACCACTAAAATATAAGGGTAGACCGCTATTTTTATTATAGGTCTAGCGCTATATTGACTTTAGACCCTATTCGCGTGCCATAGTAAAACGTGTTTTGACTTATAGAAGAGATGACTTCACGTCATTCCTTAAACGATTTGGTGAGAAAAGCGTTGTTTTTGTCATTTTCGGACACATTTTCACTCACGATTGTGTTAATTTTGTTACATCTTACCTTATCATTTAATGACGTTCGTGAACATTTCGCATTAGATTAAAACTATTTTGAATCTTTAAAAATAGTTTTCGTCGGTAGCATTCACAAGAAAAATCCATGCCGAATCCGAAGATATAAATATCGCAAAAAATTATTAATCCTATGCATTCTGGTGGTAGTTTGAAAAGGAGCGGTATGGCGTTTTTTCGTTTGTACGTCAACATTGAGCGCGACGTCACAAGCTTCGGAAAGCGTAATTGAGCGAAAATGCCAACACAATATTTTCTCATTTCCCATGCTATTCAACACAAGTAAATAATTCAGCAACAATTATTTTGTCTTTTGCACAATAATTTTGGTCGTGTCTGATATTTATAAAAAATTGTTAAGAAAACCCAATCTCACATACGAACGCTTTCTGACGCCCCACGATGTAAAATATTTACAAAACATTGTGGAAAGTGAAGAAATTGCTTTGGTCAATGTTTTCTACCATGAAAGACAAAACTATTCTTTTGCCAATGGCCCAAAGGTCCTTTTTTGTTTGGTCCAAATTAAAACAACTGCTGACCAAAATTTTCAGATAAAGAGAACACCGATTTTTTTCTTCCAAAACCATGTAACTACATAATACAAGTTACACTTACGAGGTTATTGAAAAAAATGACGAACTGCAAGTGAAAATAAGGAAAAGGTCAACTGAAAAGGAAAATGAACAAAACGCGTCTTTCAACAAAAACTTCGTAACTGTAGCTTAAAACAAGCTAGTTACGAGGTTATTGATAAAAAAAATGGAAAATGAAAATTGCTTTTGAAAACAAAGGAAAATATCTACAGAAAAGGAAAACGAACAAAACGCTGCTTTTCAACAAAAACCTCGCAACTGCAGCTTAATACAAGCTGCAGTTACGAGGTTTTCATTGAAAAGCGACCAAAAACAAGGCCCTTACCTGGTATTATATCCCGGCTGTGCATTACCACTGGATACTAAGAGTAGATATAACGCTACAATAGCTGTGAGGCTCACTCTGACCGTCCGTCTGTCCATTTTTACACGATGTTTTTGTAATCCAATTGGCCTTCTTGACCCTTGTCCGTTTTTCTCTCTGGATTGTGGGAGTGGTATTAGTATTTCACAGAAACGTTACAGCATTAATGTACATAGAAGTAACATTAGCGGATTAGTCTATACTCTATTTGGGTTAGATGTCCAGTTATAGTTCACTCCCTCTTCCTTTACATATTTCGGTCTGATTTTCTTATTGTTTGTACTTATTTGTACGTTTTCGTTGTTTTATTATTTGTTTATTGAGTATTTATTTAGGTAGTTCCTTTTCTTTAATTCTTTTTCTATTCTAATAATTTGTCGAGAAATTGATTAATATTTACTCCTTTTTATTGTCGTTTTTTTTTTTCAAATTTTCTGACTTCAACATACAATTTTATCGTAAATTTCTCGAAAGTAGATACTTATGGATTCTAAGCGGACATACGTTTCTTTATGAAAGTTTTTTTTTTTATAATTTAAAGTTCTTTATAGTTACAATTTCATACCAATAGTAAAGCCAAAGTCAAGCAAAAGTCCATGAAAGTATAAAACAAAAGTCCTTAAATCCTTTAATCAAAGAGAGTAGAGTTGTTCTGCCGCTGTGACTGTAAGAGTCGTTTGGTTACTTTTCCACTTCTCCAATATTGTATCATCAACTAATCAGAAATCGTCACAGAAAATTGCTAATAAACCCATACAAGCGATATTACGCTAGGTAAACGATAGCGACCGATCTGATTGGTTAATTCGAATATCGTCGCTTTTCAACAAAAACCTCGTAACTGCAGCTTAAGTTAAAGGGCGAGGGTAACAGATTGTCTAATTGCAAAAAATGAAATTTTTTGAACAAATATGCAAAACTTTTGTGTTGACCACCTCAGGATGGTTAATGATATGCGATTCAGACAGAGAATGAGCCGAAATTACAAGACAGATAGCCGAATTTAGGGAGAATCCAAACCTAAATTCAACCCCGTCACAGATAGGGTTAAAATTATTTTTAACTTGTTGCGCATGTGCATACAGCATACAGCGCGGGCCCAAACGAGATTCATAGGTCAAGGTCGTCGTACAAAAAATTATGTAAACATCAACAAAAGAAAAAAATGGGTCTGAAGAAGAAAACCGATAGCGCTAAAAAAGGGCGAACTTACAGCGTCAGAGGAGATACCGATCAAGACAGGTCATAATCGGAGATCAAATAGAGAGATGGAATGATGTGAAGAAGATCGTCATCGCACAGTCCGACTCCGATGTCGCCAAAGTTCGGTCATCTTTGTTTTCTATATATAGCGGTCACGTGAGAAAGAACACGCTTCACTACCAAAGTCTCACAACGCACCTTTCTATAAATAGCCGAAACGGATTGGAAAATTCCCCAGACCATTTACGCTTCGAAAAAATATTGAGGAATTTAGCGCAATTGGAGTGCAATTAAGTTTGTTGAATGAACTGGTTTAAAAAGCGATTACTAAGTCCTACTAATCAGTAATCACAATAAAAGGGTTTGTAAAGTTGTTTTTTGGAACAAATCTGGGAAAATGGGCCTTTAAGCTGCAGTTGCCATGGTTTTTTTGAAAAGCGTTAAAATGGTCCTTTTTCATTCAAGCAGTTATTAGAAAATAATTTCTGGAATAGTTCATTTTTATTAATCCAACAAAACCTGACAGTATAAAGACGTCGCGCTCAAGATGGACATACAAACGAAAAACCGCTATACTGTTCTTTTTCAGAATACCATCAGAATGCTTAGGCTTTATACAAGTGTTCGAATTTACATCCCCTGATTCGTCATTTTTTTCTCTTGTGAATTTGAAAAAAAAAAAAAAAATATTTAGCCTACCATAAAAAACTAATTCTTTAGCTTGAAATTTATTGTTTTGAATAATGGTGTCTTTTTCTACCATTAACTTATTTTGAATGACATGACTTTGGAAACATTTAAAAAGGGAAATTGCTGGTCATATCCACAAGGGTTATATTCTCATATAAACGGAATTCAGCTCTGGTCAAATTGAGTAAATATTCACATTTATAGATATGCATACTTTTGATGTCAGTTAGCATCAAATTGTGCACTATGTCTGTTTAGACTAAAAACATGAAACCCATACTATAACTTTGACTTGGAAAAGGATTGATTGTAGAGAAAGATGTTTTTTAGATAAAGAAAAATAGACGAAAATATACTGAAACAAAAAAGAAACGCAACTTCATTTTCAATTCCTTCTTGCGCAAAGACATCAAATCAGATCTAAACAAAACTTAATACATTTAAAGCAATAACATTTCACCTTGTAAAGTTCACAAAATCTTGTTGGTAGTCAATTTCATTAGTAAGAAAATACCCAGCTTAAATTGAGCGTCAACACAATACGACAAAAAAATTGGACGGATGTCGAAAAAAACAATCTGTTTCGTTCAATTTGGTCCGATATTTGAATGTTGTGAAGTCCATACGAGTTATTTGCGGTCTCCGTTGCAGTCTTAAACCTATCCCGTAGGTGGGGTTAACGTGATTATTCGGTCCAGCCTTGACGTCATATCTCTTGCACGTCCGCCTCGTGCTCATTCGGTTGTGGTCCAATTGAGAGCCAACACCGTATTCAGCCAAAAATGTGTCGAGTTTTTGCCCCATCAATGTCTTACGACAACATTTTTAACCTTTTCCACCAACAACATCTGTACTGCAGTTAGGCGCTGGTTTTGGCCTAGCCTTGCTATGCGTAGCGTAGTGAAAAGTGTGTGAACGCTTTGACGTCTTCTTTGTCTATGTTCTAGCTTGTGTTTGATGAAAATTTGTTTTGATAGTAGTCATCTAGAAAACACGGCAGGGGATAATCAGTTTTTAACAATTTACCATGTATCACGTGATGAATGTACGACATCTGAAGAAAATGGCACTGTATTTATGCGTATGGATGCAGGTATATTAAAAATGTACTCAACAGCCATTAAAAACATATTTTGTCGAAAATATTATGAAAATTTGGGGTTGCGTATCTTTTTTGTCCTAGTATATTACAGTAACAGTTTAAACCCCCAGTTCATCTTATGAAGAGTTAACTAAAACTAATTTCTATATGTATAATGCCGATTCTATATTTTCTTCAAATAACAGCATGCATTGTCACGAATCTGTCGTATAAGCAGGTGTACATTTCAATTAAAGCGAATGTTTCTAGAGAAAACACATAATTGAGAATGGAACTGCAAAAATGGGTCTTAATGCGACTTGGGAACGAGGTGGATCCAGATCAGACTGCGTGCGAACGCTCGAAGTCTGATCTCAATCCACACTTTTCTTTTTAATTTTTCTACAGCCCATAGAAACAGTGGCATGGTTCCCCAACAAGCTGAAAATAAGCACTGAATTTAGAAGATCAATGACCCTCAGATATTTTAAGGGCCATCTTTCCAAACCGAAGATACTTTATTTATTGTTGACATCGACTATAATTATCCATTTTCTGAGGAATAGTCAGTTCCAGGGGTTCTTTCGATTTCTTGTGCTCTCCAACTATCTGTCAGCGCTAATCCATAAACACCCCATCTCCACCCACTCTACCTCTAGGTACATACGATGTTAAAATCGATGAGCACGGAAATTAAACTTGTCAATTTAGAATAATTTTAGACAGAACATTTCTTATATGTTCATCTTTTTTACTTCTAAAGGGATTGTTGGATTGAAATCTTGGTGTGGAAGCCTATTTTGTAAAGAATTCATTTATACTGTGGACATTATGGAGAAGAAAGATTGTTATGATGAACTTTTAAAAAATGCGAAAATCAAAATGGCCGGTTAGAAGTTTTGATTAGGATATAGAATCTACTACTTATATTAACGTCTACTTTCGTGACTTCTATTCTGCTGATGTCAGCCTCCAAATTATTGACAATTAAAACACGAATTAAGGGACAATGCTCCAGTTATTGGGAACACTCGGTAGTTGTTGTAGAAGCTTTAATGTTTCGCACCATATATGTTTCGCTACCAGATTTTCGACAATATGACATTTCTTCACTATTCGTCATTTTTCGAATGTTACAGCGTATTTGTTATGTGAAACTGCTTTTCTCAAAATAGAAACCGATGATTTAGAGCAAAGCAGTTGTAAGTTTGTTTGTACTTACCACTATTTCGTGTTGTTTTATTTGTGTATAAATGATAAAAAATGCTGTAATTCGCCTTTTTAAAGTGCGATGACCTATAGATACACTTTCTTCTAGAATTATTACCAGGACATATTTCTAAATGCAAATGAGATTTTTTTTCAAACAAATTCTATTATGTAGAATTTTGACATGAAACGCTCTGCTTCGTTGATCTAATTGAATGTGTGAATATGCTGTTTTATAAATTAACGCATTCTTAACACCGCACATTTTAGATTATCTGTTTTTGATAAATGTATTAGAATATTTTAAAGCCATTCTCGAGATTAAGCAAAGTTCATTCAGTATTTTCTTAGTATTTTCGTTACCTTCGAAAGGGACGGGAAATTGTCCCTTTTTAACATGTAGGGGTATACCATTACGGTTGCCGGTTAAATCCAAACTCTTATTTTTTTTTTATTTTTCAATTAGTAATATCTTGTACTTTCGACAAAAAAAAAAAAAAAATATATATATAATTCAATTCTATTATTGGGAAAAGAAAAAGTAATACTGAAGCGCTGTCCCTTAGAAATTGATACAAGTGTCTATATCATGCGTCATCATTTATTAGCCTACTATTGTTCCATTCGATACTGCTTAACAAAACTATGATGATAGCTCACAGAGGTTCAAACTAAGCATTTCCCCCTTTTCAGCTCACATGAGCACTTCGTGCTCAATGTGAGCTATCGTGATCACTTTTTGTCCGTCGTCCGTCCGTATGTCTGTCTGTCTGTCCGTCCGTCAACAATCTGGTGTTTTGCACTCTAGCATCCGCAAATGTCAGTCAATCTTGACCAAACTTTGTCAAAACAAGTATGGTCATAAGTTCTCGAACAAGTTCGATTATGAGCCTGATCGGACCATATAGCGTAGAGCTATCTGCCCTTGAATGTCGAAAAATGACGTTTTTAACTTTGTTTACATTCTAGCATCTACAATTATTGATCAATTGAAAGACAATAAACTTGGACATAATGTTAAAGACTGTAAGATCTCGGATGGGTTCGATTTTTAGTCTGATCAGACCGGGAATTCGAGAGTTATGTGCCTTTGAATTTGACAAAATTGACTTTGGCTTTTGTGGTTTCCCTCAATATTGTCTGAGCTACACTTAAAACAATGCCTTTCTTCTGCAACATGTATTTTGTTGTCTTTAACAGCCTTCAAAATAATATAGGCCTAGTCTAAATTAATTCCATGTGGGAAAGGGTTAATGAATAAAAGTATTTCTTTTCGCTTTGCGAATTGTCTTACAGCATTTGTTGTATTACATTGTATTTGTTCTAGTCAACTCTGATGCCTATAATGGGCCAGGAGTAATAAATCTTGAATCTTGAATCTTGAATCTTGAATCTTGGTAAACATTGAGACAATTAAAGAAAAAGCTGATAACCGACAGTTTCTCCTTTGTCTCAATACATAGCTACGAATAAGCGGAGGAATGCATAATCCCTTTTCAAATTAATCAAAACCCATGCTTCGGGTAAAACAATGCTTACTCAACTCATCGGAATCGTATCATCGAGGTTATTCAAATGAGTACCTCCAACAAAGGGTTTGATTTTGAAATGAAAATAATTAGAATGTCTTTACCACTCATTTAACAATGTGTTAGTCTGTCAGTATTTACAGCCTTATTTTCTTTGGCACTTATGCTGACTGTCACAGTGACTTCCTTTAATTTTGACAAGTCTAAGATTTGGTTGTTTGGCATATGGTCATGCTGAACTTGGACAAGTCTAAGATGCGTTCGTTTGGGATATGGACAGGTCAACCCTCTCGTCATTCTACTACACTGGTAGGTGGTCATTTTTGGAAGGCGTTAACCCTTTACCAAACAAAGCCCTGGTTCTAAACGTCCCTGATAAGAAAGGCTTGGGAAAACATTGAAGAAAAAGAAGAAACTGCTGATAACCAGCAGTTTCTCCTTTTGCCTCAATATTTTCTGTGCTATATCATATACAAATTATATCTTTTTCATCATTGACTATTTTGTCATCTCCAGCAGCTTTCAAATTGAACCGCTCTAATATTTTGTTGTTTGGGTAAGGGTTAATCGCTTATTACACCCTACTGTCTTACGGTCAGCTATCGGAAATCTAAGAAATAAACAAAATAATGAGAAAATTTGTTGCCTAGGTGATGTGGCGACTCTATCACTCTATCATTAATGTCGTTGAAAATAATTTGCCTCCTATTTGATATAATCAAATTGTGATGGCCCATTATCCGGCGATAATTTCCTTTCGTTAAGACACTCTTTTGGCAGACAGTTAATTCGGATATGCTTTCAGATCGCAGGATGGGGGCTCAAGGCCCCGGTTTCTCGAGAAAAAAAAACCCCAACCTTAAGTACGTTCTCAGACTCAAATCTGAGCACCGTACTCAAATCACACGAAATGCATGTGAACTTCAATTGTATACCCTTAAAAGTTGGTGAGTATTCCATTGAAGTTTAGCATGTGCTTATGAGTATGTACTTTACTTTTTTTTCGAGAAACCAGGGCCAGGAGTCCTTTGGAAACACTCAAGTTATAAGTCTTGATAAATGGCCTGGCAGAGCATCTCTAGCTATTAGCTAGAGATCTTCTGCTATGTCACTTATCTAGACCTATTCATAAGTAAACTTTCCGTAGCTGCGTTCACTTTTAAACGAATTATAACCATGTAGACTAGAAGCATTTAGGCTAGAACTCCCCCACCTCACCCCCCCCCCCCCCCCCCCCCCTACACACACACACACTCTCTTAAGATACATGTATTTCCATCTATGGACCACGGAACACATGAAACAGTTTTTTCTGCTTCACATTTGGTTTGTGAAAATAGACTAGCATGTGCAAGACCGTTCATGGAAAGAGATAGAAAGAATTTGAAATTGTTTCTTTCCAGAATGTTTCTTTTTTTTTTCAGATCAAGAGAAGTTAGTATCACCTCGCTGCTTTTCAACAAAAACCTCGTAACTGCAGCTTAAAACAAGCTGCAGTTACGAGGTTTTTGTTGAATAGCGAAAAAATATCTGAACGTTAATCATGAATGCGTGACTTCATTTATCAAGAAACATAAATACATAAATAGAGCGCTTGAAATCAGGAATGCTTTCGAGTAAAAACAATCACACAGTCACGTGACGATCCCTCCCAGCCTCATCACGGAAGTAACCGGATATCCGGTACAGACTAATCGTAAAGGTTATTTATATTGACCAATCATGAACGATGTGATCGAGGGTTTGGTCACTCTGTATACGAGTTTTTCGCTATTTTTTGTAAATATTTCAAGTGGACGATATGTCTTTTCAGTTTTAATTTCGGAGAATCCAGAAAATAAAACAACAACAACAACAACAACAACACTTATTATTGCCTAAAATGTGTGTTTTCAGTCTGTTATTGGCATTGTTTAACGAGCAGAAACAGGGCGGATATCCAGAGAAATCGTGTATTAATCGGCAGATTCACGTGCGATATCGGACCGGTTTTGCACTCAAATATCCTCGATCGGGGATTTGTTGTGAGTGCTTCAGAAAATTGAAAATAAAGCCGAAATTTTGTCATTTCCCTTTTCCGCGTTGTAAATTCTTGTAAGACCCCATTTTCCAGTTTACACCCAATAAACTAGGTCTTCCAGTGTAACCATATCTGATGACGTAATATAGTGACGTAGGTTTAATTCTTGGAATCAAAAAGTAAACAAACGGGCAGCTGACAGATTTTAAACTAAAAGTGGATTTCGTGGACATGGAAGGATAGAAATTAGAATTGAGTGGTTGTGGTCTAGGTCAAACGTGGTGGTAAGCCTGTGTGTTTCTTGTTCTTCTTTTAGTTACTGCAAATTTTCCTTTACAACTTTTTTTTTATTGAAATGAACGAATGTCTGAAACGAATCAGATGGTCCAGAGACCTACCTCTGAAATTCCGACCTTTAAATTTATTACTCGCACTGAAATGAACGTTAGAATATCCAGAATATGTTTCCAAAAGAAAACTAAGTCGAATATTGTTACGATTTCGCCAACCCAAATGAAGATTATGTCAGTAAAAATGCGATGAAACTTGACTACATAGCTACCAGATGAAAATCTAACGGCCCGTCTAGTGGATATCATACTTACTCGATATATGTCGAGTCGAATGCCGGAAAACTGTGGTATCTGTCGGTGTAAATGTGGCTAAATTTTCACAAAGTTTTTTAGTTATTCGTATTATTTTATTACATTTCTTTGCAAATTCTTCATATTTTATGCAATAATAGCGTCAATTCACGTTTTTTCGGTCGTTAACATTCTCAGAGGCCCACAAAATGGGTTATCGCCTTCGACCTCCGGTCTCAGGCGATAACGCATTTTTTTGGGCCTCTGAGAATGTTAACGACCTCAAAAACGTGAATTAACCCTATATTATCATTGTAATCTATCTTGATCTATTGCAAATACATGTAGATTGATCGAAGAATCAGATGTAGTTTATGCATATTGATACACACACTTTCCTAGCATGGCTTCATTCTACGTGGATCTTAATTGCTTTTAACTAGACAAAGCAGATTAAAATCGAGTTGGGATCCTAAAGGTTATTCATATTGACCAATCACGAACGAATTGATTGAGGGGTTTGGTCACGCATGTTTTTACGCCTCATTGTGATTTCGTATAGGTCCTGATAATGACCTCATTGACCTGGCAGAGCATTTCTAGTTAATAGAGGCCTATACATGATTCAAGAGAGCAGTTTAATTTTTCGGTTTTAATTTCGGAGTGTGCTTTCAAGGTCAGTCTGTGCCTAAGTAGTGTACAAGAGAGATCAATAATGCTCTGTTGTGGCTGCTGTAGGTCATGAAAGCTGAATAACTGTAGTTACGAGGTCTTCAAAGAAAAGCAGCGATATTATCTGTAGATTATTTCGTATAACAGGAACTACTTGTAAGAACAATAATAACCGTTCACCGATTCTGACGTTTTTAATTCAAAAATTATTTTCCTACATCTAAAAACTAAGACAGAATTGTGCTTTTTCTCAACTGTTTACTTCGGGTGACGTCTTTTTTACACTGAAAAAGAAAAGGAATGAATTTCAAAATTAGCACATTTTGTTGACTGGATATTTAATTGTTACTTGTATTGGCAAGCTGAAGATCGCTGAAACCTTTTGAAAAACAAGATCAGATTTTGACGTCCCTAAGAAAGACCACCTAAGAAATCATTGTCGGAAAAGAAGAAAGTGACGATAACCAGCATTTGCTCCTTTTTTATTAACATTTTCTGTGCCATAATAGATCTATGTAGACAATCCAATCACAGAAATCTTTGTTTATCTCCATTAACCCTTTCACAAACATTACTTGGTTTCGACGTCCATAAAAGAAAATGCTTTAGAAAATATTGAGGAAAAAGAAGAAAATGCTGGTGACCAGCATTTTCTCCTTTTGACTCAATATTTTCAATACTCAACTTTAATTATTGTACACACGTCCAAGCTTTGTCAACAACAGTTTTTGGAAAGCAAATTTGCAAAATTTGCTTTTCTTTCCAGTCGTGCTTCTCTGCACTTTAACATTCTCTGCATACCACACAACATCTCCCGGTCCTCCTCACTATAAATAGTTCTATCAAAAGCAAAGATCAATGACAAGAACAACCTTTCGAATATTCAATATTGAATTCTATAGTTGTACACAAGATATTCAATTGTGTGACCGATGATAAAACATCCAATTAAACATGTGTTAAAAGAGGAGAAACGATCACGTAGTAATTTGCTTTCATTACGGTTCAATAGCCAGTCCAATATCTTTCGTTGAAAATGGGTCAGTCAAGTTTACTGAACTATGAAATATGCGACCCACTTCAAGCGCTAAAAATAGGAACTAGGACACGTCTATTTTTAGAATCTTTCTATGCCCAAATTCTTACACGTTTTAATGTCCGAAACTAAACAATGATATTCGATAAGCCATGCATTTAATCGCGTTCACAATAATTGATTGATCAACTAAGTGGTTATTTTAAGGTTAATGACATAGACATCTTGTCTAATAGGCCTTGCTAGTATTCGCGTGTAGCTATAGGCATTTCAAAGCGAAAGTAGAAATCTGGGAAACCAGAATATGTGATGATATGCTCAAAATGCATAGAAATCAGACTAGCAATCCTTTCACCACTTGGTTTAAAAAACGGTGTTAACTTTTTAATCTATAGATATCACGGTGGATAACCCATGTGACTTTTGGGAAGCGTTAACACCGAAAAAATCGTCCGCTTCAAGGTATGTTTGGTTTAATTTCTCAGCTTATACTCTGTTGATTTTGACGAGATAAAGTGCACGGAACGCGCATTTGAGAGGGCTATTCCCGTTTGTAACTCACTCTGCTCCGATCCCGTGATTTCTTCAAACATTCAAGCGAAAGTTTTCTTCGGTGCATGTGAATGCTTCCCACTTTCGTTTTGCACTTACAAACACTTTGGCTCGAATGTTTGAAGAAACCACTGGATTTGGAGCAGAGTGAGTTAGAGCCGGGAATAGCCCTCTCAAGGGCGCGTTCCGTACACTTTATCTCATCAAAATCAATAGGGTATAAGCTGAGAAATTAAACAAAACATACCTTGAAGCGGACGATTTTTTCGGTGTTAACGCTTCCCTAAAGTCATGTGAGTTACCCACCGTGGATTTAGATCTAGATGAATAGGCCTACATAGAATCAAATCAATTTACATTGTTGGTATGTTAACCATTTCCCAAATAGAAACATTTCAGATTGGTCAAAATAAAAAAAAGCCGTAGCAGACGACAAAATTGGTACATACCTAGATAAAATTAGAACTATTTGTAGAAAATACCAAAGACAATATCGAGGTTAAAGTAGAAAATTCTGATTATCAGCAGTTTCTTCTTTCATCCCAATATTCCCCCGAACATTTTCTTTTCGGGCTGTCAAACCCGGTCTTATTTGGGAACGGGATAAAGTAGTGACGGAACACATGTTTTAGCAAGTAAGACATGTAGTTTTCAGAGATCAAATGCTTTCTAATAAGGGTATAGACTCCTTTCATTTTAGACTGGTACCCAGCCCCTAGATCTATCGATCGTTAATGGGAGAAGACGGGGTACCAGTTTACTTTCATTTATGTTTTAGTCCGTACCCGCAGAACACTTCCGGTAATCCGAGACTTCTCTGATGAAAATTCGCTCGATGATACTTGGATGTCGCTATTTACAACGGGACGATGTCCCAGTCAAACACAAAAGAAAATTCCGACACAGCGACATAACTTGTGTCGGAATTTTCTTTTGTTTTTGAATTGGACAGCGCTCTGATGTAAATAGCGACATCCAAATATCGAAGAGCGAATTTTCATCAGAGAAGACTCTGATTAACTTCCGGAGGCAAACAATGGGTTTATGGGAAATTAACATTGTATACATGTGAATTGTTACTAAAAATAGTAACAAATCGACATTTTCAAAACGAGGCTCCCACAAAATGCGGAAAAATCGATGACGACGCACGTGCATTCAATATACAGCGATTAAGCACACGTGCATTCAATATACAGTGATAAAGAGAAGTTTTAAGTGGAACAAAAACTACGAAATTGAATGAATTCGTTGATAGCCGGTAAGATGGTTATTTTATTTGATTTACAGTCAAGAAAATTCGGCATTTTTGGCCAACATTGGAGGGGCTTAATCAGGCTTTTAGTTCGATACTTTTTCAGAAACAAGAAATCTTGCAGCGTAAAGTTTTCTCTTTTGTTCAGTATATTTTGCTGATATGGAACAGACATTATCCTTTCATAATTTGTATTTTGTAACTTTCTAAAGAATCAAATTCAATTAATTACTTTTGTCCAACTCCGTGTAATTCATATTGCTAACAACTAGAAAGGCCTTTAGACATAATCAGCAAATTTGCTTTCCAACAGTACTTTCAGTACTTTGATTGTCATCTGCAACAGCTTTCCAATAGTAGCAATATGAAAGATTGATGTTTGTTAAGGGCTTATAATGACCAAAGATAATGTTGGTTGTCGGTCTCAAGTGAATAAACGAGAAAAGTCCAATTTTAAATAAAATCATATATAGTATAATAACGTATCGAGAGAAATGATTTTAAATATTCATTTTCAGGATTTTTTCTATCTCCATATCGTCGCTTTTCAACGAAAACCTCGTACCTGCAGCTTGTTTCAAGCTGCAGTAACGAGGTTTTCGTTGAAAAACAGCGATATGCTTTCAGAAAACTTTCTCGATAAGACACGTCAAAACCATGTCTAATTGGTGAAAAGATTGTAAAAAAAGTTGTTATCATACCAAAAACCTGCCTACTCTAATTGGAATAATGGTTGTTTAATAATGTTTAAAGGCCTAATACGGTAGGACATGTTTAGTACAATTATGTCACCCTTGTAAACAAAATTAAGCTTTCCTATTTATTATTCATGCCAATGACATATGTGTGTGGGACTCCCCTTCTTCCAAAAAATTCTGTTAAAATTTTGTCCACAATCTTAGCGACTAGTTATATATAGATTCTCCCAAACGACAAACATAACATAACATAACATAACATAATTTTATTGGCATATATAACAAATTACATGTTTTTGCCAAACACAAAATTATACAAACATAGAATGTGGTCCCTTAACATTCATACATTTGCAAGGAGGTGCATATATAGAAAACGTTTTAACCATAATCTGGTAAAACGGGAACGGTTATCAATTTCCCCTCTATAGAAATAGTGAAAGGAAAAAAGAAAAGCGTGAAGCTTTTCGTTTTTTCATACGCTATCTCTTACTTTAAACACGTGTGAAATTATTTTCTTGGAGTAACAAATGAACAAAGAACATTCTAAGAGGTATATAGTACCTTTCAAAAGATATTGAATCTATTTTCAAGATATCCTCGCTTTTCTACGAAAACCCCGCACCCACAGCTTGTTTAAAGCTGCAGATACGTGGTTTTCGAGGAAAAGCAGCGACATATAAAGCTGAAAAGAATATAACACGGCTGAACAAAAGCTGTTGAGAACACCGAATTTGACGTATTGTCGATATTAAGAAGCTTTTAAACACTAATTTAAAACTATTATCCATTGCTCAGAAATTGTTGTCTCAACCTGACAGCTTCATATAAGTATTTACTCAATTTGTTCTGCAAAGTGTTTGAGTTAGTTTGCATCAGTGCAAAGAATTTATTTATAGTTGGCCACTGACAATAATACTTAGGAAGATGTTTTAATCTTATATCCCTGTATGCTGGACAAACTAAGATAAAATGATATTCTGATTCAGTTTTGTTCATGTTACAAGCTATACAAACTCTGTCATTAACTGCAATGTTAGAATGTCTACCCGTTTCTATTGCCAACGAGTGGCCGGATATTCTAAATTGTGTATAAAGTATTCTGTATTTCGGGTTGACAATATTTCCTAAATAAGATTCTATCTGGAAGTCGAATTTGATTTCTCCATAGAGTTTTAATCTACTTGAGTTATTTATAGAAGCAAACCACGATTGTTTAAAATTATCAAGGATTCTTCGTTTTATGCTTTCGTAGTGTATCGGTGCTGTCAGTTGATTTATCCAGAGATGAGATAATCCTAAATTGTCTAATTCTGTTTTAAGTAGATATGCCCAATTTCTCCTACGATATGAATTATTTGCGTCACAGTCTTGTTTCAATAAGGAATAGATTTTATATTGCAGGGATGATCTTTGTGATAAAAGCTTTATCCAATACTTGAAGATAATTAACTTTCTATAAATAATTAGGGGAAAACGACCAAGTTCACCATAGAGACCATCCAGACTTGTAGACTTTCTTACGCATAAAACTTGACGACAGAACTTAGTGTGAATGTATTCTACATCTTTAGCCACATGAAAACCCCATACGGCTCCGGCATAATTCAATACAGATCCTACTAACGAATCAAATAATTTACACTTGGTGCATATTGGTAGAGTAATATTATGAAAAATTCTGAATAGTTTATGTAGTGAGAATGATGCATATTCTGAAATGTTTTTCTGTGTACGGGCCCAATTACCGTTTTTATACAAAATTATACCTAGATAACAAAATGATGAAACGTTTTCAAGACGTTCACCTTTAAGAAAAATATCTGGACATTGAGAGGCTTTATTCTCAAACACCATTAGTTTTGTCTTCGTTACATTAATCTTAAGCTTCCATGTATCACAGTAGTTACTTATCTGATCCAATAAAGACTGCAGTATTTCTGGACTCAATGCGAAAACACAAGCATCATCAGCATAGAGCAATATAAAAAGTTTGACTTCATCGATTGTTAGAATATAATCATCACCTGGATTTATGCTTCTAGTCAAATCATTAATAAACAACATGAACATCAAAGGTGAGCAAGGGTCCCCTTGTTTCAAACCGCTCGACGAGTCGATGAATTCTGAAAAGTTGTTGTTGAAACGAATACAAGATTTAACATTCATGTACATAGCTTTTAATATGTCAACCATCTTAGTAGAGACGCCTTCATTTATAAGTTTAAGCCATAATAAGTTTCTGTCGATTTTATCGAAAGCTTTTTCGAAATCTATAAAAACGCAATAGAGCTTTTTATTTGAACTTAACAATTTTGAGATTATTCCATGTAATGTGAATATACAATCAACAGTCGATTTTCCTTTTTGAAAGCCAAATTGTTCGTGTGAAATCTTAGAATGTTTACATGACCACTTATTTATTCGATTCAGTAAAACGTGTGAAAATATTTTAGACATAATATTAATAAGAGTTATTCCTCTGTAGTTGTTAGTGTTTTTTCTATCACCTTTACCTTTATAAATTGGCACTATCATGCCCTCTGCCCATTGCTGTGGGTAGTTTCCAGATTCAAAAATTTGATTAAATAAAGAAACGATGATAGGCAGTAAAGTATCATGCATCAATTTGAAAATTTCAGGCAATAGTTTATCAATTCCTGCGCTTTTATTGTTTTTTAAACAACTTTGTATAACAAAGCTTACTTCTGCAGGGCTAATGTCTGCATCTAAATCGGGATTTACATTATAAGTGTCATTACAAGCAGGCGAATCATCCAAAGTTTGGCTTGAATCAAACAATCCTGAAAAATGTTGATAAAATTCATCTATATTTAATTCTGTTTCCGAGTTATCGGTTGTTTTATGTTTAGAGTTAATTTCCCGCCAAAAATCCTTCGGTTTACTCTTTGCTAAACGACAAATACGTTTACCTTCTTGTATTTTAAATGATCTTATTGCGGCCCTTTTTACCTTGTTGTATTTCGTTCGTTGATTTACATAATTTAATCGGTTTACTTCTGTTTTACATTTTATGTATTTATTCCTTAATTGTGAAAAAATCTTTTTCTCTTTTTTACATGTTGCATTGAACCATGGCTGATAGTTTATCATATTTTTGTCCCGTCGAGGTTTAACATTTTTGTTCATAATTTGTTCTAATTTACTTTGTAGAAATAGCGTTAAATCATTCGTCGTATTCTCAATATTGGCATCGCATAGATTGGATTGCAAATTATTCAAATAGTCTCTCTCGTTTTCTATTAAATTTTTAAGCAGAAATGATTTTTCTGTGTCCCAAACAATTTTATTGTTTGTGCTACCTTTTTCAGTTTTAGTAGTTTTATTTTGAGTGTATTTTTTGGTTAAATTGATTTCTAACGGTGCATGATCTGAAAATTCATTAAAAGGCAATATACAAAAACCTTCTAGTACATCAGTACTCAATCCCTCAATCAACAAATAATCTACAACACTTTGGCCCTGGAATGAGGCGTAAGTAAAATCACCCGGTTCTAATCTCCCATTGGCTATAAAAAGGCCCGCGCTTTGACACAACTGAATGAGTTTACGACCGTGGGAATCAATTACGTCATCACTACTACTACGATCGCGCGACACGTGGAAAACCGGGCTAGTAACCGAGTCATCTATAAATACAGGGTTCATTAGAATATCGGAATTTGAATTTCCGCAACGACTATTAAAGTCTCCCGCTACAAAAACCTTACCCTTTTGCTGGTAACGGCCTATTTGACTTTCTAGTTCTTCGAAATGATCAAAATGCGGTAAACTTTGGTGGCGTTTTTTTGAATTAATATCCGGTAAATAGACAAAACATAGATAGACATCTTCGTCATGACCCGTATATTGTTTACAAATTTTGACCCATATAAAGCTGTCATTTGCTGAGTCATCAATTTTTACATACTTTTCTAAGCCTGATTTGACATAAAGAGACATCCCTCCACTTTGACGACCCCTTTTTGATTTGCTTAGTTTTTTGCCATAGATATGATAATCGACAAAACCATTTATTTGTAGATTATAAACGTCATCCTTTTTTAACCATGTTTCACAAAATAGGAGTATATCATATTGATCAATTAAATTCAAAAAATCAAGATCGCCAAGTTTACGTTTCAGGCCAAAAACGTTCCAGCAAAGTACATTTAAACTACTCTCCTCCTGACATCCCTAGCCTTTATATTCCTCGCCCTCGATGTACAGTTTATCCCTTACTAACTTCACAGTTTTTCCCTTTTCCTCCTCTTGTTTCATAATGGGATAAAGTTTCTTCCTTCTCTCCATCACTTCTCGAGGCCACTGTTGTCTGACAGACTGGTTACCTGCCTTTAGCTCCTTACTTAATTCAAACCCTTTTTGCCTAATTGTCTCTCTATCTTGGTATTTATGAAATTTCACCACAACTGGTCTCGTTGTACCAACCTTTTTCGGCCCCATCCTATGAGCCCTGTCGATCTGCAACTCGTCTGTGAATGTGTCATCTAGATGTAGTTTCTCTCTACAGAAATCTTTGACCAGATCGTGACAATTTTCATGCTCGTTTTCCTCTAAGCCCATAAATAACAAGTTTTCCCTCATAGACCTACTTTCTAAATCAATGATTTTGCTGTTCAATTTTTCCTTTTCTTCACTTAATTGCTTTGTCATGGTTTCTAGATTATCGCAATGTTTTGTCATATAGTCTAGCTTCTTCTGTGCACCTTTGATCTCACCTTTACTCTTTTCTACCTCACTATTTATGAAATCACAGGAATTTTCAACCTCTTGTACCCTTTTGTCCATGGATTTCAATTTACCTTCTAGTTGGCTCATTCTGCTGTCAATTCTATCTATCTTTGTATCCATACTAGTTATAGTCAATTTCATGCCTTTTATCTCGTTAATTAATTCTTCTGCCCAATCTGGTTTTGAGGAGAAATTCTGGTTATATGAGGGATAATTCTGCATAACGGGTGTTTGACACATGTACATTGGAGATATTTGACCCTGTTGACCCGGCATGTGGACATTCGCCGGCGAGTTCATTTGATTCATAGGGGTGTTGGTAAATTGTGCATTAGCCATCATTTGTGCATTCTGTTGTTGCTGCATTGTAATGTCACTGTAGAACTGACCTGTTTTTTGTACAGCTTCCTTACACTTGGACTTTTTATTGACCACGCCCCCTTTGTCGTCCTTCTTCAAACCGGTTTTTCCACTATTGTCTAGAGGTGAATTTGCCTTTCTTTTACCTTTCTTCTTTTCCTGGTCAGTTTTACCCTTGTTATCTTCCTTCGGCGGCATTTAAGCATTCTTGTTTGCATTCCACCCTTCAGAAGTCCATTCTAAACGAGGTTTATGTCGTATTTTCGAAAAAAATCTCGAGAGGTAAACAAACGACACGTCTCATATCAAGGGAGACCACCAAACATGTAGGCTATTCTGTTCTATTTTGAAAGCCGACAGTTTATTTATCTGTAAATATTTTCTAATTTTAGTTGTTGTTTGAGAAAGCATTGATTTCCATTTCTCAAACGAGAAAAAAAAAAAAAAAAAAAAAAAAAAAAAAAAATATTCGGTTCCAAAATGAAAACTGCCAGTTTATTTTTCTGTGAGTCTACTCTATTTTTAGAATTTTTTAATGATATTCTTTCAAAACGAAAATATTTCGGACTGTCCAAGTTCAAATTTCATGCAGATGAAAACATAATTTGGTTTTCAAGAAGGAATTTTTTGAGTTTTAGAAAATATTGAGAAAATGGGAGAACATGCCTTTAACCCTGAAACAAACAAGATTTGGTTTTAACATCCATAAAACGGAAGGGGACTTCTATCTTTGATGATATTCTTTTGTCTGAAACAGCAGTTCTTGAATGGGAACAGTCTATTTCTTTCCTGTTCGGGAATGGTTCAATCAGTATCTTCTTACCTTTCTTTAACCCATTACCAAACGACAAAATTGTAGACTGTTCCAAAATCAAAGATGTTGCAGACTACAATTTAAACTGAATGAAAATTCTCACTTTTTGGTCTTTTTGTGTGGAAAATATAGTTTTTTCCGAAACCATTGTCTGGTTGGGAGTCAAATACAGTCACTGTGTGGAAATGGGTTAATATTTCCCTAGTTTTAACTTTCAGGTGCGTCGAAAGGTGTTATTGTTCAAAAAATGGTTATATCACTTAATTCCATTTCCAAACATTGACACCTATTGACGCCTATAAAGAAAGATGCTTTGGAAAACATTGTAGGAAATGAAGAGTTTGCTTGTTACAAGCAATTTCTTCATTTATCACGATGTTTTCTAAGCAAAACACCTAAAAATGTAAAATTCTAAGCACTTGAAATTGTCGTCTGCAACACATTGCAAATTGGAACAGTCAAAGATTTTGTCGTTTGGTAACTTAAATTTGATTACCTCAGTTCATATTGCACTGGTCTTTAAAATCGCTATTTCGCTGGAAAGGTTTTATCCTTTCTCAAACAAGACCTGGATTTTGACATCTATAATAGAAAATGATTGGGAAAACATTAAGGCAAAACAAGAAAATGCTGATAATCAGTATTTTCTCCTTTTGTCTCAACAGTTTCTAGGTTATATCCAATTGTTTCAAGATTAATTGTCTGCACCAGCTTTTGAATTGGACCAACTAGAATCTTTGCCTTTTGGTAAAATGCAGTTTTTACTCACCCTTGATGTTACTGGCGAGCTGCCTTCCAGAATATAAATCTACGATAAACGGGATGCCACACCTGGAATGAATGTGTGTTCATTTTTATGAGAACTATAAAAATGATGATGATGATGATGATGATGATGATGATAATGATGATGATGTGACGATGATGATGATGATGATTGATGATGATGATGATGATGATGATGATAATGATGATGATGATGATGATGATGATGATGATGATGATGATGATGATGATGATGATAATGATGATGATGATGATGATGATGATGATGATGATGATGATGATGATGATGATGATGATGATGATGATGATGATGATGATGATGATTGATGATGATGATGATGATGATGATTGATGATGATGATGATGATGATGATGATGATGATGATGATGATGATGATGATGATGATAATGATGATGATGATGATGATGATGATGATTGATGATGATGATGATGATGATGATGATGATGATGATGATGATGATGATGATGATGATGATGATGATGATGATGATGATGATGATGATGATGATGATGATGATGATGATGATGATGATGATGATGATGATTGATGATGATGATGATGATGATGATGATGATGATGATGATGATGATGATGATGATGATGATGATGATGATGATGATGATGATGATGATGATGATGATGATGATGATGATGATGATGATGATGATGATGATGATTAAGACCCATTCTTAATTATTAGTAAAAACTCTCCCTACAGAGGGCCAGGCTGCACTCAGGCAGGCCTAATGTCTGATCTAAATCCATGGTAGTCTAAACTCTTCCCCAAATAACATTTCATGATGGTATAATTTGAAAGCTGCTGCTGCAGACGACGAAATATAAGTTATGATAAATTATATTCGTACACAGTGGTTATCGGCATTTTATTTTTATTTTGCTTTAATGTTTCCAAAGCCTTTTTCTTAGGGACGTCAAAACTATGTCTTATTTGGGAGCGTTAAATATCAAAAAGGCCCCTCTTCAAAATTCCGACACAAAACATGAAAAAACATACCATTGAATTGTTGTTGACCTGGGATGAAGTCGAAGTCTTGACCTGCAATATATTTGAACATGGTTTTTAAAACTTTCCCAAAACATATTTAAGATTGTTTTAATTTAGAAGCTGATGCACATGACAAATTGTGAGTTGGTACGTGTAAGTTATATAAATAGGATTCGTAAACGTTATGCATGTAATACAGAAACCATTGAGCTAAAAGGAGGATATGCAGATTATCAGCATTTTCTTCTTTTGTCTCTTTTTTCCAATGCCTTTTCTAAAAGAGGCGTCATAACCAGGTCTTGATTGGAAAAAGGTTTAGCATTATTGTAATTATTTCTCAAAATGTAATGCTGCTTTTCAACGAAAATCTCGTAACTGCAGCTTAAAACAAGCTGCAGTTACGAGGTTTTCGTTGAAAAGCGACGATAATTTGAACATAAACCAGGATCTGGATCAAGAGCATTTCGTCGGTCACATTCGAAAACGTCGTAACTACAGCTTAAATAAGCTGTAGTTACGACATTTTCGAACGCTGCCAGCGAATTTTATAGGAAATAACAGAGCTATTGATAAGAGGTGGTAATAACTTTTAAATATTTCCAACATCATTGACCCAATTCCGGATTTTCGTAATTCCGTCGTTACAGAGTTGTCGTTCATGCGGGACGGTATACCGTCTTCCGGTGTCAATGTAAATAAGCGCTATCGGTGGGAAAGAACCGCTACTGCATTCATAAATGCCATAATTTTGCGGATAGAATTGGAAATTTTGAACTGCACAAACTATATCGAAAGAGGCAAATGCAAGACGAGTTTGGATTCGTGTAATAAGTCGCAAGAAATAGAACCAAACATCGTATCTGGCCTAGGCAACCCGAGTCTGAGAGACAGTATTAGCCGAAACGCGTTTACAAATCGTTGGGAGATTCCAACAAAGGAACCTCAGCGGAGAGAAGAAAGAAAAATCCCATCGCAACATAGTCCAACACACTAAAAGTAGATCTAGTCTATTGAGACAGAAGGAGAAAATGCTGGTTATCAGGATGCTCTTACATTTTGCCAAAATGTTTCCCAAAGTATTTTCTATTAAGTTAAACCAGGTCTTGTTTGGGGAAGCTTTAACGAACAAACAATGAATTACATAGATCTACTTGAAACGAAATAGCAAAGGTTTGAGAGAAGAGAAAAACATGCTGACTTTGCTTTTCCTCAATAGTTCTTACTCTACAATCTACACAAAACTGTTCTTCTTAGTGGATCTACGTATCATAGTCTACAGCCTGCTTAAAATTTGAATTAAATTTGTAATGATGGTTTATTATGTTAAGCCTTTCCTATCTAATTATTTGTTTTGATGCCCACAAAAATAGCAAAATCAGAATCATTCTGACAATTAGCAAGACTTAATTTGGAAAGGACCATATTTTGTTATTTGGGTACGGGTTTAAAAAAAAAATCCGTCATTTTTTCGGCACATTTAAATACGAATTCTTCATTTTTTTATTTTTATTATTATTTTTTTTTCTTAAGTCCTGTATTTGACCTCAGTAGATTGTTTGGAAAAACATTGAGAAAAAGGAAGCAATTTGACGATAGTCAGAATTATCGCCTCTTTCCTCTATATTTTCTGTGCTTTAACATTCACTTATTCTATTTCCGATTTGAATCGTTTTCCGACAGTGGAATGTTCTTACAAACAGTTACAAAATATTTGTTTGGAAAAACTCGCTCAAGGCGTTCATGTATATACATGTATGTTTTCCCCCAAAGTTGCCCCTCTTTTTATTTCTATGACGTCATATGACTAGAGTAAGCAGGGCAAAGTCATGACGTCACAAATCGACACTTGCCTGATTTGAGGCACGCCACAGGGAAAATTATTTTCAATGATAACGTATCATCGGATTATGGGAGATTTCTTTTGTAATAGATCTCCGAACGATCTAAAAATGATGGAAGGTGCAGAGGTATTATTAGATTCCATTATTAAGTTACAATAAAAATCATTTTCATTTAATTACTCATTGAATTTACGAAAATATTAAAAATGCCGCTTGTCAAACAGGCAAATGGAAGTAAATATACCGTCCCGCAGGAACGACAACTCTGTATTACCGGAATTACGAAAAGACCGAATTCTATGCTGAGAGACGATTCAAATAAGTATCCACAACATAGGGTTGGATTTGAAATAGCAATTTGAAATTTATTTACCCCCTTCTTCATAACCTAATAGATTTTTTTTAAATGATCCTTCGTATTCAGCAATTTTAAGACGTTTTGTTCAATTCTCGACTTCAACAGGAAAAGCTTGGAAAAAGCATCGAGAAAAAGAAGAAAATACCGATTATCAAATATTTTCTCCTTTTGTCTCAATATTTTTTGTGCTATATTGTACACAAATTCTATCTATGCCAACATATGTTTTTCTTTTGTATGGCTCACGATAAATGACCTGGCAGAGTATCACAGCCTATTGGCTGGGGCTGCTCTGCCAGGTCAATTATCGTGAGCTGTTTACATAACCAATTTAAAGTAAAAAGCGCAATATCGAACTCCAAACTGCTGTAATTTTGCATGTGATGTTTCACATCTTGCAGAGGTCTCACACCTGCAAGATTTGAACCAACACATGCAAAATTATATTGGGAATTTAGAGAATTATCCACCTTTTTACATTAGAGCCAGGATCTGGAAAAGGCCCCTTAAGGCTTTTGAGTCCAACATGGTTCCAGTTCACCCTGCGTGTACACGCAGTCTGATCAAGAACCATGCTGTTCTCCATTTGCTTCTTCGTGGCCTGTAGCAACAGTAGAGGAGTAGCATTGATCCTGGCCCCGGTTTCTCGAAAAAACGTAAGTACGTTCTCATGCTCAAATCTGAGCAACGTGCTCAAATCGCACGAAATCCAGGTGAACTTCAATCGAGTACCCTTCAACGTTGGAGAGTATCCCTTTGAAGTTGAGCATGTTCTCATGAGAATATACTTAAGTTTTTTTTCGAGAAACCGGGGCCTGGCCAGACTGCACTTGGACAGATGTTGGTCTCGAAACATGGCCGTCTCAAATGCTGTGAGGGACCCTTTTCGTAAAAAAGCGTATTATGCGTAGTAATACCCTGACTGGACTAGGCTATAGGCCTACTTACCACCGAATTGATCGCCAAACCCATCGCTGAATCCATTACCAAATCCTCCTACCTCGCTAAATCCACCATTACTAAATCCCCCGACTTCGCTAAATCCTCCGACGGTGTTACCGAATCCCCTAACTTCGCTAAATCCACCATTACCGAATCCCCCGACTTCGCTGAATCCGTTACCGAACGAGCTAAACCTGTCTCCGAAATCACCGCCGTTGAAGGGGCCTTCGGAAAAGCCAGAGGGTGATTCGAAACTGTTGAACTGGTTAAAACCGCCTACAGCGACGCCACGACCGAATCCTTGTGAACCAAGGAATGGTCCTTCTGCGAAGCCTCCGTCAAACCCGTCAAATGGACCGTCAAACCCGCCGTCAAATGGGTAATCAAATCCGCCACCTAGCGGGTAGCCAGCAGCTCCCCCTACACCGGCCACACCCACGCTCTGGAATCCTCCAACTAGTGGCCGAGCGGTCTGGAATCCGCCGACACCTACGGTCCCAAACCCGCCACCGACGGCGCCGAATCCGCCACCGACGGCCCCGAATCCTCGTGCGGCAAAGCCCCCCTGGTATGGTGTCGGGTACCAGGGTGGACGTACAATCCCGCCTCTACGATAGCCGGGTGTAGCGTAGGCCAGTGCCACCAACATGAGTCCCAGAAGTATCCTTCCAACCATTCTTAATGTTCTACAAACAAAAATATGTTATTGATACCCCGGTATAGGCATGATTATGATAAATTATATTGGTCAGGTGCATAAAGCTAGTTTATAGTAAACCTCCGGGTTGAAACTTTCCCAACAACCACGTAATTGTATTTATCTGTCGTCCGAAATTACGTCACAGTTAACTGGATAAAATCGTTCCCTATTGTAAAAAGCCATAATATCGTGAAAGAACTGTATCCATGCCAAATTAGACATTTGCAATTTCTTAATTTCTTAATTTTGACGTACCAAGGACTTTGTTGTTTATATTAGGAAAGGGTTTGGGAATCATTTTGTTGATTAATCGAAAGTCCGATCTTCGTTTTCATTTGTCTGAAAGCATACCTTATTGTAATGGAAAGCAACCATTAACCCTTTCTCACACAAGAAAAATATAGACTAGGCAAATTGTTTTATAGCCCCTATTGTTGTTTCCCTTCTTTTTTGCGTAGGTCACAAAAATGGCCCAATTAGGTGAATAAATCAAAAAAAGGCATTTTTTTTTCTAGAAAAAAATAGCGATTTTTAAAACAAAGATGACCCACAATTGAATGTTTTGCGTATGTTAATAGTTTTTGCAGAAAAGAATGTTTGACGATTACCAAAAGATAATAATCAAGTTTTAGTTTTCTCACAATTTCACTTAATGACCCCATGGAATGGCAGTATGACGTTAACTTGTGTTTCAACGTTTTTTGTCTAGGAAAAATATTGAGATAAAAGAAGAATATACTGAAGGCCACCATTTTCTACTGTTGCCTCAACATTACGAAATTGCATAGAGATCTATATCAACTTAGATGTTCTCATCTTCAGCAGCTTAGAATTTCAATTTGAATTTTAGTATTTTTGGGAAAGGGGATAGATAAGTTAACTACATGTTTTCTGCACTATGGTGTGATTTCGATTGCAAATTGACAATAACAAACAAATTTTATACACATGCTAAAATATTTCGGACAAAAAAGTTTGAAAATAAACAAAACAATAAGTAAATTAAATTTACTTACACGTTGACGTGGCGATCCCTTGTGATGTCAGAACGTTAGAGAGACGTTAACGTATGTCACAACGTTTTTCTTCTTTTGACATCTGTGAAATTTGAAAATGTAGAAATCGATTTCTCATCGATTTCTAATAAATCGTGCAAACACGTTTAGTTTTAGCCGAGTCATGAAACGTTGTTAGAATGTAAATGATTTTTCTAGAAAATCGGGTTATGATTTTTTAGAATAGCACATGAATTTGGCTACTCGGTATAATAATAAGCGATTCCAGAAACTATTTGAGGCATTATATTACAAAAGAGTAGAGTTAGCGGTTTGAAGCAAATGTAAATCCTTTTTCACTCTCATATTTATCATTATTCGAGGCAATTCGTATGCCTGCCACTTCGAAAACCGATTGTAAACATTTTAATATACCGAAATATGACATTTTAAATGGCTTGTATTAATGTTTGAACTTAGATGACTCATGCGGTCAATTTTTGTTTTAGTAAGGTCAAGTTATAAACTCATTTTTTGTGTGGTCATGTCAATAAATGCAGAAAAATATGACGTTTTAACAGGTGTTACCGATAAGCTTTGGTGATCATAAACATGGTGGTTAATCACGTGACTCAGAATTTCAGAAAAAATATTTTACTTGACCAATTTGAATTCAGTTTTAAGCAGAGAATGTGGAAAAATGCCAGGAATAAGCAGAACGTAGTGGATTTTTGAAAAATCAGCTGATAAAAAAGTTATTGAAGATCAACCCAATTTTGGTTGATCTTCAATAATTTTTTTTATCAGCTGATTGTTCAAAAATCCACCACGTTCATCCAATGCGTGACGTCTGTCGACTTTCTCTGCTTCAAACCGAATTCAAATCGGTCCAGTAGGCATATTCACAAAATTATTGAAGATTTTCCGAAATTGTTGTATCACGTGATTATCCACCGTGATTACAGAGCTATAGATAAATTAGGTAATAGGCATTCTAAATTTGTTATTTCAAATCAAAACCCTGTGTTGTCGATACTCATTACAATCGTCTCGTTTGATGAACTTTGATATCGAAGATAAGTCATTACCCCTCTTATCTGTAGTTCTGTCCCCTTGTCTAATTTAGCTGGTTTACCAATACATGTCAAACGAAAACAAAAAGAGAGCAAACAACAACAACAACAACAACAACAACAACAACAACAACAACAACAACAACACCACCACCACCACCACCAACAACAACAACGACGACGACGACGACGACGACGACGACGGCGACGACGACGACAATTTCAACAAAACCCCCAGATTTCTTAAATTTTAAAACCTTTGCAAATTGCAGACGACAAAATAAAAATTGGCACAGATAGTATATAAAAGCGGGGAAATTGCTGGTCATCTGCATTTTCTCCTTTTTTACCCGAAGAGCTTCTTAAAGTTATTTTTTGCCATAAAGGACTAAAGAATAAAGAATGAAAATAAAAATCGTTCATTTGAAATTGTCGTTTGCAACATCTTTGAATTTGGACCATATCAAGTATTTGCGTCTTGTAATGGGTTAACCCATTACCACACACAGTGTCTCTTTTTGACTCCCCTGGAAGAGAAATGCTATGGAAAACATTGTGGCAAAAGAAGAAATTGCTTGTGACAAGCAATTTCTTCATTTTCCACAATGTTTTCTAACTCACAAAAGATTTTTTAAAATTCCATCAACTTGAAATTGTCTTCTGCAACATTTTTGAATTTGGAACAGTCTAAAATTTTGTAGTTTGGTAATGGGTTAATAACACTCCCAGTAATGAAGTATCAAACTCCACACAGCGACAATGCCTTACATTCCAATTCAATTCAGGGTAGATAACTGCGGAGGAGATTGGTGATGTATCAGATTAGAATTATCGTTAAGCCATCACCAGGTGGAAAAAAAGAAGAAATTGACAATTCTATTCGACATTTATAATTACATATTTTTACCTCCTACATCCAAGCATGGGTCCCTTTAATTAATAGAAAATGTATGGAAACATTTAATAAGTTTTTTATGGCTAATAAAAAGTGTTCAAACAATGGAAAATAGAATTTAGTGATATATTTGAGCTAGGCCACCCTTCGGCCCTCCACAAAATACATGTTTTTTCTTTATATATAAATAGATTTATTTCTTTATATTTTTATATTTTTTGTCTGATTTATTAATCCCCCCCACCAGCCCTGCGTTCAGTAAGACAAAACGTTAGCTCACAGAGCTACCGATTTGTAACCGTTTTCTACTGAACGACCTGTTTACTTTTAACGTTAACACCATTTAGCTCACAGATTTGAAGGTGGTGTGCCAAAGTTAACAAAAATGGCGGCTAGTTTGGTTCCCTACTTTCCATACTGCGAAAAAAAGGAGGGAACCCAGACTATGGGGGCGGCCATATTTATTCAGTTAACGTTAGCAGAGCGTTCAGTAAGACTATTTTGTGAAAAATCCGTTAGGAAAATCCGTTTTGTCTTACTGAACGCAGGGCTGACAAAACAACAATCCAAACCACCTTTTTGCCATGGCGCGTTTCGTTTATGAAATGAAAAGGATGGTCAAATGCTATGAGGAAGAGTTTGAGGGAAAATTGATCGATTATTGGTCGTGTTCGATTAGTAAGGAAGTGAGAGAAAACATCGATAAAGCCGCCGGGAAAAGGGCAAATACCAACGTTTCGAATTGGACAAATTCTATTTTCTCTTAGTTTGTCAGAAAAACCTGATAAACCTGAAACGCGGACACAAGAAGAAATTATTGCACCGGGATCTGAAAAAATAGCCATTGTAGCTACAAATAATGAATAAGAAGGGATGATAGCTTTTCGAAATGCAATAATTGACCAAACGCCGACTGTCAATCAAAAACATCGATTAGCCAATGGACGATCAGAAAAATGTCATGCCCCAATTGTTCTTCGTTGCACGTGTTATTGTATCGATTTATCGACTGACAATCAAAACAATCGACATGCCAATTGCAAAGAATTTTATGCTAACAATAGACTAGGTTTACCGTATGTTTTGATAAACCGTCTGTGTTGTTATAAAATCTCGTAACTACGGCTTAAAGTAAGCCGTAGTTACGAAATTTTATAACAATACATACGAAATTCTATTTTGTTTGTCCGAAATTACTTCACGATTAACTGTATAAAATCGTTCCCTATAAACGAACACATGTCCATTGTTTGTATTAAATTCTATGTTGGGCGGAGCGATCTGTCGATTGGCGTTTGGTCAATTAATTGATTGTTAATCAAAAACCTATGTCGTGAGTACTCGTTTGAATCGTTTGACTCAATTGAGTACCCAGACCATAGGGTTTTGATTTGAAATAACAAATTTAGAAAGCATTTAACCCCCCCCCCCCCCCCCCCCCCCCCCCCACCACCCTCTATTATGTTGCACCACGATACTCACTGGTGGTGAACTCGGCCAAAGCGAGGGACGTTTTTTCGCGAACAATGTATTATCGAAGCCCTAGTTACGAGATTTTATAACAACACCGATGGTTTGTCAATACAAAACGGTAAATCCGGTCTTTTTTTAGAACAAGTTAATTGTCATTACAAAAAAATCTATAAACTCACATTTAAACGCAAAATATCTATACCTTTTTGTAGCGAAAAACGTCCCTCGCTTTGGCCGAGTTCACCACCAGTGATACTAATATGTAACAAGATTAGTCAGGCCGCGGCCTAGCTCGATTGGTAGCGCATAGAAGATCTGCCTCTCATTCGAGAGGTCCCAGGTCGATACCCGGCCGCGGCTAATACCCTTTCTGACAAAATTGTCACCCTCCAATGGGTTTGAAATCGTTAACCTAAGAGGGCGAGCAGCTGGAGAC